>ML282192.1:0-30849 GCA_005239495.1 Nicotiana undulata | reverse complement strand
CCCCCCCCCCCCCCCCCCCCTCACGCGATCGCGATGGCCAATAAGGCATGACCCTATGCGAATGCGGGCAGGCCTATGGGAACGCATATAAGGCCTGCCTAGGTATATAAATTCACTCTTAAACACGGGCAGAACCCTTTTTCTTCATAATTTTCGAACTAAATATCCCGAAGGACGATTTTCTTCACCAAAGATCATTCCCAAGTTGTAGGTAATCAATTCTTAACTTTACTCTTTCAATTACCCAATATTTTTCATCACTTTTAAATCAGAAACTAAGAATTTTCATGGTAAAAATTGAGGGTTTGGGTAGAATTAGGGAATTTTGTAAAAATCGAATCTTTACCTCGAATTGAGGTCGAATTTTGAAACTAATTGTATATTCGGTCTCGGAGGTGAATGGGTAAACATAATTTGGTCCAAACCCCGAGTTTGGATCAAGCGGGCCCAGGGTCGGGTTTTAACTTTTTTTGAAAAAACATAGAAAAAATTATAAATTTTAGTAAAGTTAGTTCCTTTAGCATTAATTAATTATATTAAGTTAATTATGGTTAGATTCGAGTGTATTGGAGACGAATTCGAGAGGAAAAGCTATAATTGAGTTGTGAGTGGCCTGCGAATTTGAGGTAAGTTCTTGGTTTAACCTTGACTTGAGGGAATAGGAATCCCCAACTTATTTGTTATGTGAAAATGCATGTGTGTGGTGTATAGGTGAGATGACGAGTATCTATGCACCACCAAATGGTCTGCTTACATGATCTCTTCCCCGTTTCCAATTTAGTTACTTCATGTTTTTGATTGTTTCATGTTCATTGTTGTTTCTAAGATTACTTGGCTTGTTATATTGTTGTTAAGCCTTGTTGCAATTATTTTTGGGAAAGTATTAGTTGTTTTCCTTGGCTTCATTATGGTACATAAAGATTGAGTGGATTGACATGGTTATATATATATATATATATATATATATAAAGTTATGAAGTTTGAGATAATATTGATAAAGTTTGAGATAATATATATAAAGTTTGAGATAATATTGATAAGTTATGAAGTTTTCTGTTTACAATTGTTGGTATAAAAGTGTTGTGAAAGGCTTGGCCTGAATTATGAAAGTTTTTAATAAATAAATGAATTGATAGAAATAAGGGTGGACAATAAGATAGTGATAAAGGTGGACAAGCGAGATAAAAGATAGTGATAAGGGTGAACAGGTGAAATAAAAGATAGTGATAAGGGTGGACATGTGGGATCGAGTTGCACGCCGCAACAAGCAAATGATAAGGGAGGACATTTGTGCTGTGTTGATTTTAAATACAAAGATTTGGAAAATTTACTGCTTTACTCTACTGTTTCTCATATTATGCACATACGGTTGTTTTAAAAGTAAAGTTTGGAAATTTGGAAAGTTATGTGAGATCTTGGTTACAGCTGAGGTCTGGAATAGGCGACTAAGTTATTTTATTTATTGTTGCAGTTATCTTTCTGGTTTTTATAGAATTATTTTATTGCTTTATTATATATATACTGTCACAGGATACGTTATAATTTCCCGCCTTAGCCTCGTCACTACTTCATCGAGGTTAGGCTCGGCACTTACTCAGTACATGAGGTCGGTTGTACTGATACTACACTCTGCACTCTTTTGTGCAGATCCAGGTACTGGCCAGCATTAGAGATTTTTAGTAGCCGACATCCATCATTCGGAGACATGAGGTATATCTGTCGGCATTCGGAGATCCCTGGAGTCTTCTCTTAGTTCATAGAGACTATTTTATATTTTCTCAAAACAACTATATTATTCTTTCAACCCATTATTTGTAAAATTCTTAGAAGTTCTTGAATTGTGACACCAGACCCTAGGGTAGTCTTAGAGTTATATATTTAATTAGTTCGTGGCTCGGTTTATTTATTTGTTTATTGTTTTTATATTTGGATTTATTCGTCGAAAACCATTAGATTAAGTTTACTTTAAATTTATTTTATTGCGTCTAAGTAAATAATCAAAAGAAAATAACTCATCGAATTCTAATATATTTCTTGCCTTGCAAGTGTGGTGTTAGGCGCCATCACGATCCCTAAGGTTGGGAATTTGGGTCGTGACAAGTTGGTATCAGAGAACTAGGTTGCTTAGGTCTCACAATTCACGGACAAGCTTAATAAAGTCTGAAGGATCGGTACGGAGACGTCTGTACTTATCTCTCAGAGGCTATTGAGTTAGGAAACAACTCCACTTTATTTCTATTCTATCGTGCGACTCTTGTTATCTCAAATACTGATTGGATTCTTCTATTCTCTCGCAGATGGCGAGAACACGTGCTTCCTCTTCCACTGACCAACATTCTGGTCCTCCAGCAGCAACAACTCCTACTAGGGGCAGAGGCCGAGGCAGGGGCAGGACTCAACCCGTTGCTCAGGCAGCAGCCCCAGCTTTGAAACCTCAGATCGAGGTTAATGAGGGGGTTCCAGCTCAGACCGTTCCAGCGGGACCAGCTCAGGTCCCAGAGGGGTTTATTGCTACCCCGGTACTTCAAGAAACTTTCGTCCGTTTAGTGGGACTTATGGAGAGTGTGGCCCAGACTAGCACATTCCCCGTTGTAGCAATCGTATCTCAGGCTGGAGGAGGGGTCCAGACTCCTGCTACCCACACTCTGGTTCAGACTACTCCTCATGTTCAGATCCCAGCAGCCAATCCAGTTGGGGTAATTCAGCTAGTTGTTGCAGTGCCGCCCGTTAATGGGGCAGCCATGTCTTCAGATGCTTTGTGGAGACTGGACAGGTTTATCAAGTTTTTCCATGTTCACTTCAGTGGTGCTACTTCAGAGGACCCTCAGGAATATCTGGATAGTTTTCATGAGGTGTTGCGTAATATGGGTATTTTGGAGACCAATGGGGTCGATTTTGCTGCTTTTCAGATGACTGGTTCTGCCAAGAAATGGTGGAGGGATCATATGTTGACTAGACCTATTTGGTCACCTGCCTTGAGTTGGGATCAGGTTTCTCATCTCTTTATGGAGAAATTTTTGTCTGTTACTACTCGAGAGGAGAAGCGTCTTCAGTTTGAGCGACTTCAGCAAGGAAGCATGACTTTGACCCAGTATGAGACTCGTTTCATGGATTTATCTAGACATGCTATACTCTTGTTTCCCACCGAGAGAGAGAGGGTCAGACGGTTTATTGAGGGCCTTGCTCAGCCCATCAGGTTGCAGATGTCCAAGGAGACAGGGACCGAGATTTCTTTTCAGGATGCAGCTAATGTGGCTAGGAGGGTTGAGTCAGTTCTCGGGATGGGACGTCAGGGGTCTGACAAGAGACCTCGCCATTCCGGTGGTTTCAGTGGTGCCTCATCTGGAGGCGGGACTTCATTTAGTAGAGGTCATTCTTCCAGGCCATTTAATTCAGCACTACAGGCTTCCCATGGTACTTCGGGTGGTCGTGGTTCTCATCTGCCTCCTTCTACTCAGCCAGTCTACAGTGCTCCTTCAGCTCCTATTAGAGCACCTCCGACGTTGTTATTACAGGTATCATCTCAGTTTGTGATAGAGCTGCTTCAGTTTTGTTTCCAGAAGCTTATTGATGCAGGTGACAATACCGAGCAAAATCCAGATGCAATGGATACTAGCCAAAGTCCATTACCAGTTCATAATGATACGCATATGTTGGGCATGATTTCTATTGAAAAGGAAAATGATAACTCTTCTGAATCCCTTGGAGGGACACTTATCGCAAAGTTTTCAGCGCTATCAGTCTCGGTTCCAGAGGTTGATCTTAAGAACGAGTTGGCAAAAGGGACCCATAAGTTATTTGCTAAGGTCAACGTGATGGAGAATTGTGAAGGTTCTAGTAATGTCGATGTGCGACTCAGTGGCTAAGTTGACGAGCTTGGTAATTGGAAAGACACTCCTTTCTTGGCTAGCCAGGGAGGAGTTTTGGTGGTTATTTTGATGTCATTTCTGTTGGCCGGGTTATTTTAGGGTTGTAATCCGGATATTGTCTTGTGGCTCAAACTTTTCTTCTTCTTATTTTGCCTAGTTCGTTTAGTCATAGTAACTCGTTTAGTGTTATCTAATTTTGTTCCAGGGTTGTAACCCCAATTTATTTTACTTGTTTTGTTGTTCAAACCCTTTCACCGTCTATCTAATGCAATTTCCTGTTTTTCTTTTATTTCTAGTCAGTTTTGTTTAGTTCTATTTTTCTTTTATAGTTCTTTTCATGCTGGCTCTAGTGACATGACATGCACGTATAATTCTCATATTGGTCTTAAAAGTTAGTCTAATTATGAGGCGTTGAAATAATTTTGAATATGATAGGGACATTTGAGGGAAATAAGTACAGATTTGGACATTTTGAGATCATTTAAAGCCCGAATTGTACGAAAATGGGGCAGATAATTTGGGAAGTTAATATGTTGATAAGAATTCGTTAAAGGAGAGTGCATCCCGTACAATTTGAAGCAAACAACTTTGAGTTCAAGTGCATCTCAAGTTACGAGATAAATCCAAGGGAGTTTGCTCCAAACAGACGAAGGGTATCCATCGTGAAGAAGAAATCACCCAACAAGAATTCTGTACTTGACAAAGCACTAAAAAAATGGAAGGCATATCAGTGATATCAATGTCGAAGCTGCAAAAGAAATGTTGTGCATGATCTTACTTTTTCATCTTCAAGTTGCATGTGTTGTATTTGGCATTTTCAGGGATTGGAAGGCCCTCTTTCAGCTACCCAAACACTTTATACCATTCGGTACCCCTTTTGAACCTATGCTAATTTTCTTGACCTACCCTCTTTTGGAATCAAGTTAGAGTAGAAAAAAGGGTTCATGTCCCCATAGGTTTTTTTTAGAAAGTTCATCCTAAAAGAAATTTCAAAGAAAAAAGAGAGATAAAAAAAAAAGGAAAAACAAGAAGAAGAAAGGAAAATAGCAACAAAAAGTATCTTTTTGAACTACGTTCGACCTGATTCTTGTGTCAACAAGATACGTAGGCAGGCTTAAATGTTCGGTCACACCAAGTCAAAAGTTCTGAAGTTCCTCACCCCAAATGAAACTGGGGCAGAAGTTTTGTTTTCTATAAAGAGTGGTTCCAAAAGTTGTAAAGTTATACCCCATTTGGTCGTAGTTTGAATTTGAGCCTTCATGCCTTTCTTTCTTTCTAACCCTGTCCAAAAGCCATATTACAGTCCAAAAAAGACCTTCCAGATAATCTTTGAGAGTGACGAGTTAACCATGCCATGAGAATATGATATTTTTACCACGGTTAATGCCTTGTCATCTGCAGAATAAGAGGAAATAAGAAGAAAAGAGCAAAATGAGAGAGTCTTATCGGTGAAAATCTTCACAGGCACCATAAGGCGATGGTAAGTTGAGAGAAAGAACAAAATGAGAGAGGCTTGGTGGTGAAAACCCTTCAGGCACTACAAGTCGAATAAGGACCGTGAATTAGATAGGATAATCGGAGCATTGAAGCCCAGTTTCACGGCTCGGTGGTACAACAAGAATTGAACATTAGATTTGCTTGACAGATTAGGCCACTTAATCCAAAAGTGCATGTCATGATCATTAGAGTTGGTATCCACATCTGATAAGTTTCTACTTTGTAATTTTCTTGTTAGATATCATCTCATTCCATTATCCCTTACTTAGTTCCTTTTGCTTTGTTCACGTTCTCTTTTGAGTCAGTTTGGTCAGAACAAGTGAGAAATGACTTCAAAATTTGCTACTAGCTTTCCAATTGCACAAAGCAAAATCTGGCTAGCACATCAAAGCGGAATAATTCAGGAAAGAACAATATGTGTACTGAGTTGGTAACAACCAACATGCTTTTGGATTCATGTGAAATGCAAAGGTTCGATATATGTCAATTCATGAGCAAAGTGCAACAAATTGAAGACATTGGGCTCGAATGGATCGATGTGATTTCTATGATAAGGGTTGACAGAAAATGTTAGTCAACAACATGCAATGTCTTCCTAGTTGAAATCAAAGTTATCATGGCAAGTGTCGAAGCAGTCGCCTTCAAGTCCAAGGTCACAAACCAACCACCATGTTTTAAACTCACAAGTTTTCTTTGTCAGAAACATGGATGAAGTCTATGTTCATATCAAAGCTTGGAAGTTTGAAATTTTCAGGTGTAATACCCTAATTCTGCTTATGCAAAGGCTATTGAGAAGGTCACGCATCACCCCTAGGAGATTCACTTCCTAGTCTAGGTCTTTCAAGTAATATTTTTGTTTTAGGAGACGCACTTCCTAAATTGAGATTTTACTCCTAGGAGACGCACTTCCTAGTTTTGGGTCATTTAAGTTCATTCCTAGGAGATGCACTTCCTAGTTCGAGTCGTTGAAGTTTCACCCCTAGGAGACGTACTTCCTAGTCTAGGTTTTGCAGGATATACTTTTAGGAGACGCACTTCCTAGTTTGAGCCATTGAAGTTTCACCCTAGCAAACCCACTTCCTAGTCTGGGTCTTTCAGGTTATACTGTTTAGGAGACGCACTTCCTAAATTGAGATTTTACCCCTAGGATACGCACTTCCTAGTTTGAGTCATTCAAATTTTACGCCTAGCAGACGCACTTCCTAGTTTGGTTCATTCAAATTTCACCCCTAGGAGACGCACTTTCTAGTCTGGGTCTTTCAGGTTATATTTTTGTTAAAGGAGACGCACTTCCT
The DNA here is from genome assembly GCA_005239495.1 of Nicotiana undulata. NCBI lineage: Eukaryota > Viridiplantae > Streptophyta > Magnoliopsida > Solanales > Solanaceae > Nicotiana > Nicotiana undulata. Next base: position 24,188 of record ML282192.1, on the reverse strand, counting down.
AAATTGAGATGTTACCCCTAGGAGACACACTTCCTAGTTTTGGGTCATTTAAGTTCATTCCTGGGAGACGCACTTCCTATTTTGAGTCACTGAAGTTTCACCCCTAGGAGACGCACTTCCTAGTTTGGGTCTTTCAAGTTATATTTTTGTTTAGGAGACGCACTTCCTAATTTTGAGATTTTACCCCTAAGAGACGCACTTCCTAGTTCTGGGTCATTTAAGTTCATTCCTAGGAGATGCACTTCCTAGTTTTGACTCATTGAAGTTTCACCCCTAGGAGACACACTTCCTACTTTGGTATTTAAGGTTATATTATTGTTTTAGGAGACGCACTTCCTAAACTGAGATGTTACCCCTAGGCGACGCATTTCCTAGTTTTGGGTCATTTAAGTTCATTCCTAGGAGACACACTCCCTAGTTTGAGTCACTGAAGTTTCACCTTAGGAGACGCGCTTCCTAGTCTAGGTCTTTCAAGTTATATTTTGGTTAGGAGACGCATTTCCTAAATTGAGATTTTGCTCCTAGGAGACGCACTTCCTAGTTTGAGTCATTCAAGTTCATTCCTAGGAGACACACTTCCTAGTTTGAGCCATTCAAGTTTCACCCCTAGGAGACGCACTTCCTAGTTTGGGTCATTCAGGTTTTACTCTTAGCAGATGCACTTGCTAGTCAAACATTCTTGGTTTTACTCACAGGAGACGCACATCCTAGTCGAGTATTTAGTTTACTCTTATCACGGCATCAATAGCATACGTGGTTTACAGTTTTGCTAACAACTTACAAATCTCCCGAGTGCAAACTGAGGAAATTTTTTTTGTTTGTTTTGTCGTTTTGATTGCAGGCACCAACGTGGAGAAAGAGGGAATTCGTTTCGAAATTATTTCAAGTTTCAATTCAATAACAGGCGTCTACCTGGAGAACAAGGGAAGCCACTTTAGAATTCAATTCAAGTTAGAAGTAGTAGAAGCTCGCGGCAAGAATGCAAGTCAACAATCCAAGATGACCAACAGAAGTGGTCTCAATCCAAAATAAAAGAAGAAGAAAAAATGAATCCAAAATGCAGAAGCAGAGAAAGATGAAAATTGTTCAAGAAGTGGCTGAGGTCACAAGCACGGCATATCTGTCACGACCCATATTTCCCTCTGTTGGGTATCGTGATGGCACCTAGTCTTAGGGACTAGGTGAGCCTAACAATTTCTGAATAACAACAATAATAAAGGAAATCTAACAGTCTCGATATAGAAATATTTACAGAATTTGCAATCTCCCAAAACCGGTAGTACAAGTCATAAGCTCTACGGAGTAAACTACACTTCTAAATACAACTGTTTGGAAATGAGTAAAGCAGTTGAAACAAGGTAAGAAGGTGACTCCAAAGCCTGCGAACGCAGAGGCAGGTTTACCTTGAGTCTCCTCTGCAATGATCCGCACAACTACTAACGATCAATACCTGGATCTGCACAAAAATGTGCAGGAGTGTAGCATGAGCACACCACATCGGTGCCCAGTAAGTATCAAAACTAACCTCGGTGAAGTAGTGACGTCAGTACACCCACTGGTCTAATAAATCAACAGACATAAATATAGGAATGAAATAATATAACATCTATCTAATGACTACACAACATAACTAGAAACATAACAAATAAAATGCAGAAGGAAATACAACAAATGGTAACCGTACATCACAATAATACACAAATGAATGGACGAGAACACCCTGAAAGCCGGAACGGTAAGAACAAGTAATAGTTCAGCACTGCATTAGTTTTCACGTCAGGCCTTAGCCAACAACCCCAATTGTTTTTGGAAAATTCTTTGAATGTAAACCTTCACCCGTAAGTTTATATTGAAAGCTTTTAAATATAATCATTTCAAGTAGAACATTTCTTTGAAATATACTTTCTCCGAATACATATACACATTTTCAGAAGGAAAATCTTCAAACATAATTCCTTCAAAATAAATGATTTTCAAGTATACTTTTCTAATAAATGCCTTTCAAGAGTAGTTTTCTGCAAGCTAAATTCTTTTCAAATATACCTTTGAAATAATAGTCTTTCAGACTTAGTTTTCTTCAAGGCAAATGTTTTTCAGCTATACTTTCCAATAAGTATCTTTCGATCATAAATTCTTCAAGATAAATCGACCGGAACTCCGTCCGTAGCTTAGAATTTGTCATGTAGTACAGGGGGAATCTCCCAGAATACGTCTGTAGTCCCCAAAAGTAAATATGCAGTGCTGGGGGGATCTCCCAGAATACGTCCGTAGTCCCCAAATTAAATATGTGATACATGGGGAATCTCCCGGAATACATCCATAGTCCCCAATTTAAATATGCAATGCAATCATAGAGATAACAACCACAACACGACAGAAACATCGTACATTGCCACAACAATCACAAAGCAACAAAAGATGGAAATGTTATGTACGACGAGCAAATCAATACAAGAACTTATATCAAAAGAACGGTAGAACTCATTCACAAGGAATAACCACTGAAAAGAAAATAATAAGCGTAAAGAACACAGCTTAAATAGGGAGAACACGACGTAACAACGAATTCACAGTATTCAAGTCCACAATAGGATGTCTTCATAAGTCAAGAGATTTCCAAATACAACTAGTCGACTAAGGTGTAGATCATCTTGATTCCTTTCTAAGGTTGAATGATTATGAGAGATTTTCCACAATCCAAATAAGGTAAACAACTACATATAATCCTAATCCCAATTCCTACTAAACAACTATAAGGCGAGATATTACTAATTTAAGCTAAATAGGCAGTTTATGAAGAAAATATAGCATGATGGTAGGAGAGGTAAATTCTTCAATTAAGTCAATTAAGATCAAACTGACCACAAAGAGAAATCTAAAAAAAAAGTAATTCTAATTTAAGAAGGAAGAGAGGAAACTAGCAATCATAAACTTAGTTATAACAATTACCAATTCATAAACAGGGAATATAAGGACCTAAAAACCGTAAAAGTCAAAATTCATACAAATAAGTCTGAGTACGCACTCGTCACCTCGCGTACACGGGCTACAATCAACATAGAAGACTCAAATCCTAAGGGGTAGTTCCCCCACACAAGGTTAGGCAAGATACTTACCTCGAAGACGACAATCCGGTACTCTAAAATGGACTTCTCGGGCCAAAAAACCTCCGGACGACTCAAATCCAACTAGAACAACTTCAAAACACACACAAATCGTATAAGGAACTATTTCGAATAATAAAGTTTTGATCTTTACAAAAATATAAAAATCGACCCAAAGGTCGACCCCCGAGCCTGCGCGTCAGAACCCGTCAAATTTTACAAAATTCGAATACCCATTTCAATACGAGTTCAACCATACAAATTTTATCAAATTCCGATACCATTTGGTCCCTCAAATCACAATTTTTTTATTTTAGAAATTTTCTTTCAAAACCAACATTTTCCTCAATTCAAAACACAAATTAAATGATAAAAATAAAGATAAAATCATGGAATATATTAAATTCTAGTTGAAGAACACTTACCCAATCGAATTTCGTGAAAAGCCATCAAAAATCGCCAAGAACCGAGCTCTAGAAGTCAAAATGTGATAAAAATGGTGAAACCCTCGATTTGGATAACTTATATTCTGCCTAGGCATTTAATGAATCGTGAACGCGGAGGAACAATCGCGTTTGCGAAGAAGGAAAATTGAGACTGCCCAGTTGTCCATCACGAACACGACACTAGGAACACGAACGCGGAGAAGAAGAACAGAAACCTACGCGAACGCGTAGAAGGAGTTACGGCTGCCCAGAAGGACCCTTCGCGAACGCGTTGAGGTGAGTGTGAACGCAAAGAAGAAGGGACAGGATCTATGCAAACGTGGAGTAATAAACGGGAAAGCAAAGAAGGATTATTCCCTCCTCCAAACTAACTCATCGTGAACGCGGAGGAGAGGACACGAACACGATGAAGAAAACCAGCTGACAGACATCAGCAATGAAAAATAGAAGGCAATTGACCCGAAGCCCATTGAAACACACCCGAAACCTCCGGGACCCCGTCTAAACACATAAACAAGTCACATAACCTAACACGGACTCGCTCGAGGTCTCGAATCACATTAAACAATGCCGAAACGATGAATCACACCACAATTCAAGCTTATGAACTTTCAAATCTTCAAATATCAAAACTCGTGCCGAACCCTATCAATTCAACCGGTGCTATTTCAACTCTCGGAATTGTATTCCGACACCGATATCCCAAAAAGTCAACTGTGGTCAAACTTCTCCATTTTCCAAACTTCAAATTTTCCAACTTTCGCCGAGTTACCCCAAATTACTCTACAGACCTCCAAAACCAATTCCGGACGCGCGCCTAAGTCTAAAATCACCATACAGAGCTGTTGACATTACCCAAACCTCATTCCGGGGCCATTTACATAAAAGTCAAACCTCCGGTCAAATCTCACCGCTTAAGCTTCAAAATTTAAAATCCCTCTTCCAATTCGACTTCGGATCATCCGGTAACTGAATCCAACCATGCACACATGTCGATATACACAATGTGAAGCTGTTCAAGTCCTTACGCCACCGAACGGAGCTTAAATTCTCAAAACAACCGATCGGGTCGTTACATTCTCCCCTTCTTAAAACCAACGTTCGTCCTCGAACGTGCCAAGATTCACCTCGAACTCACCCAATCACTGAGTGCACACTTCCAACACACACCCGCGGGTGATCCCACGTCACCCCAATCTACATAAGCCTGATGACCCAACCTCAACTACAATTTAGCCTTCCTATCACCACCGATAATCCTCATACTTCCATTTCTCACCTTCTACTCAATTTCAAAAGACCCGATTCTATATCCATATCCGGCATCAACCTCAACCAGCTGCATCAACTCATGACTACACCCAACAGGTACGACCAAACAATATAGCACACCACACCTAGGCTTGTAAGAACACTTCTGATCACAATAGTTGCCTGAAATCAATCCAGCATTGGCGATTAGTCTCATATATGAAGAACTATGTTTCCAAGCCCCATAATACTGATAATGATGCAATAAACACAAAGACCTCATTATTAGACACCCAAATCACCGATCCACAACTAACACCACTGGGCATACATCCCGCAAGCTGAAACTCAAGAAACATATAACGAAAATGAGTGAATATGAAAAGAGAAACACATAAGGAAACTATCATACAGCCCGACAGGCATTACTCTCTATCAGTACTGACCCACTACCGATATAACAAGGAAAAAATGAAAACATATAAACAAATCATAAGTATCCCATCCTGATAAAATTTCCACCGCGGTACTCAGCCCGGTCTAAAAATATCGAATCACAAAAGATCACGAGGGTCCTGCCCTCAACTCTATATCACATATCGAATACATATCATACCAATAGGAATATCCCACTAACTCAGCTCTGCCAATAACATCATAACGCTCACTTAACTCACATCTCGATAGAGTATCACATCACAGCTCGTAAACAAAATACTTACGAAAATCACATTAAGCCTACCATGGCGATAACAGAATTTTTGCTTTACTCTACAATTTTTCTTATATTTCGTACATGTAATTATTTTAAAGTAAATTTTGGAAACTTGGAGATTTACTTGAGTATTGGTTATAGCTGAGACCTGGAAAAGGAGGCTGAGTTATATCATTGTTGTTGCAGTACTTAATTATTTGTTAGATTTCCTTCTTGCTTTATAGTTATTGTCTCAGTTATATTTTTCTTGTTGGTGTAGAATTGTTGTATTGAGTTATTGTATATATTATTGGCACAGGTTATATGTTGGTAATGCCCCGCCGTAGACTCGTCACTACTTTGTCGAGGTTAGGCTCGGCACTTACTCAGTACATGGGGTCGATTGTACTGATACTACACTCTGCACTCTTTTGTGAAGATCCAGGTATCGACCATCAATAGAGATATTTAGAGCGGCTATTCATTTATTCGGAGACACGAGGTATATCTGCCGGCGTTCGCAGATTCCGAGAGTCTTCTCCTATATTTATAAAACTGTTTTATTATATTCAGAACAGTTACACTATTTTTTTCAGCCCATTATTTGTAGTATTCTTTAGTAGTTCGTGAATTGTGACACCAGACCCTGGGGTAGTTATAGAGTTACTTATATAATTAGTGTGTGGCTCGGTTTATTTAAGTGTTTATTATTTTATGTATGGAATTATTCATTGAAAGTCAGTAGCTTAAGTTTATTTTATAATTATTTATTATGTTTAAATGGATAATCAAAGGTAAATAGCTAATCGAACTCTAACATTGGTTTGCCTAGCAAGTGTGGTGTTAGGCGCCATCACGATCCCTAAGGTTGGGAATTTGGGTCGTGAAACCCACTAGGTGCGTGAATAAGTCCACAAATGTCCCCTTGTATACGTTCCAAAAACGCAGGGGACTCAATCCTAACCTTTGATGGTGATGGTCTAATAATTAACTTGCCTTGATAACAAGAAGCGAAAGAAAATTCATTATTTAAAAGAATCTTTAAATTCTTTAATAGATGCCTATTTGAGTTTTCTATTATTCGTCTCATCATAATTGATCTAGGATGTCCCAATCGATCATGCCAAAGTACAAAAATATTGGAATTAGTAGCCTTTTGGTTTATGGTAGAATGTGCCTCAATTGCACTAATTCTTGTCCAATACATGCCACAAGATAAAGATGAAAATTTCTCAATAACCCTTTTATGGCCAGAGACATTCTTGGTAACGATGAGATATTCAAGATAATTATCATCTATTGTCTCAATATGATATCCATTTCGGTGACTATCTTTAAAACTCAACAAGTTCCTCTTGGACTTGGAGGAGAACATTGCATTCTCTATGACAAGTATTGTTCCTTTAGGCAGAGTTATAGTAGCTTTTCAAGAGCCTTGAATTAAATTACTTGTATCAAAAATTGTTGTAACATCTGTCATACACATACTTAAATGAGAGAAATAATTCTTCTCTTTGAATATTGTATGTGTCGTACATGAATCAACTAAACAAATATTTTTACAATTGAACTTTGATTCAAGTTTAGTTTGTGAGATATCCATATTTGCTTCCCATGATTTGACATACAGAAGAAATATACAAATAAATATTAATATTTTCAGAGATAAAAGGAAAAGAAGCAAAGTGAAGTCAATAACTAAATAGTGACTTATTCAATAAGTGTGATGACAATTTTCCGTAAGACACTTTCTTTGATTGAACAACTTAATTAGAAAACAAATATTGCATTTTAATGCAAAAATTTAGAATAGTATCAGTTGATTTAAAATCAATCCTAACAATCAAAATGAGATATTCAGGTGAAAATATCACTACAATAATAGTAACAAAAGTCATATAGTATAATTTTATTTATTGTCTATTCATCTTGAGTTTTGTTTGAAAGATGGTAGATAAGCAAATAATGTGATTAGTATTTATAACATATACATATTATGTATTATTAGAAGTACTGTTAAGTATATTTTCTATGCCATCACTATATGTAAATGTGTTGTAGTATTTTTTATCTCTGAAACTATGATGATATTAACAAGATTAACAGTAGATTGAATTGTTTAATTAATAATTGCGGTTGACAAAGCAAACTTCTTCTTTTTTGATACTACAGATGTGTAATTTATAAGTACAATTGACACATGAATGTAATGTATGAAACGTTGTTAGAATATAGTGGATAACAAAACAAATAAATAAATATAATATATAATTATAGTTTATGTAGTTATATGGAAAATTTGATACGTTATAAGTGTAACATGTAATATAATAGTAAAAGTTGAATGAAACAAGTGACATTAATAAATGATGATTATATTTTCAATAGATAGTACTAACGTTGACACGATAAAAGTAAGTTATTTATATTGCAACATAAATATGAAACGAGGGCAAATCTTTACCACTAACAAAGTAAGAAAATAGATTCTAGTTGGTCTTTTAATAAGATCAATATTCAAACTCAATAATGTAGTGCGATAACAAACAGACAAAATCCAAACTTTATTCGATGACATATTATACTAATTCGACATACTAAATAATTTTAATTGCAAAACTACTACTCATGTAAACTACGATAATTACATGATGTTTATTCACTAACTAATATAAAAATCAAAATAAAAAATAAAAAATAAAAAATAAAAAATAAAATCAAACTACTCAATCTTCTTTAACCACAAATCCATCATCAATCAAGTGGTCTATTTTTTCATCAGGGCGCTCAAAGAAGTCTGCCACATCTAAATGAGTGATGTCAAATTCATTATCATAGACAAAATCAGCTTCAGGGCCTTTATTCTTTAGAGATGCCTGATAAAGCTCAACCAAAAGTCTTGGTGTACGACAAATATTTGCCCAATGCCTTTTTCCACCGCAACGATAACATTCAGTTTCTGAACCATTTGCCTTTGGTTTCTCTTCTTTCCCTTTCCATTTTTGGTGGTTATTTTTCTTTGGAGGATGATTAACACCAGAAAAATTTCTTCCTAGTCCACGGCCAAGGCCACGACCACGAATAGAGCCGCTGTCTTTTCCACGCTTAGCATAATAGGAATACAACTCATCCACTTCAGAAAATGGTGTAGACCCAGTGTGGGTCGATTTTCGTGATTTCTCATGAGCAAGTCGTTATTTCGTTCAGCCACAGAAGAAGAGAAATCAACTCAGAGTACTTCTTGAAACTTTTCTCTCGGTATTGCTGTTGCAAGACCATATCGGAGGCATGAAATGCTGTGAATGTTTTTTCAAGTATATCATAATCAGTGATAGTATCTCCACAGAGTTTCAATTTAGAAGTAATTCGGAATATCGCAGAATTATATTCAGAAACAGACTTAAAGTCTTTGATCCTCAGATGAGCCCAATCATATCGTGCTTGTGGAAGAGTGACCAACTTTAAGTTGTCATATCTTTCATTTAAGCCATTCCACAAAACAAGTGGATCTTTGACTGTGAGATATTCTATTTTCAACCCTTCATCAAGGTGATGGCGCAAGAAAATCAAGGCCTTAGCACAGTCTTGGGTAGATGCTTCATTTTTATCTTTAATGGTGTCTCCAAGACCCATTGCATCTAAATGGATTTCAGCATCCAACACCCATATCACATAGTTCTTGCCCGAAATTTCAAGGGCAACGAGCTTTCTTTTCATAATGGAGAAAAGTTATACCTTAATCTTCTCAAAGAGCTTCTTGAGACAGTAGAGTCTCGTGCTGATAACATGTAATAAAACAATAAGAAAAAGAATAATATTGCAGAGAAAGAGAGAGAATTCTTATTGAATTTTTGGGATGACTTACAATGGGGTAAAACCCCTCTATTTAGAGAGGAAAAATGACTTAGTCAAAAAGTAGAACTCTCTAAAAGATAGACATTCACTCTAATTACAATTATATTCATAATAGTGATGTATAATACAGGGGGAGAACACATAAATATTCTATTTTAGAGTTACTATTTAAGTTGTACCCTAAGTTTATTTATTTATTTATTTTGCAATTTTATCCACTTCAAACACAACTTTAATCGTACGCAATTGAAGTACTACAATACGAGTATGCAGTTACAAACTTTGTCTGAAGTTGAGGATCTCAGATAAAAATATCTTAAGTGCATAGAAACAATTGATTGCACTTCAGACACGTACGTCTTAAGTTCATGTTAAGTGTAATTTTAAGCATATATAAAATTGGATACACTTAAGGCGAACAAAAATTACACTTAAGATGCACGTATGCGTTTGAAGTGCAATCAATTTTTTCTATGCACTTAAAACGTTTTTGTCTGAAGTTCAGATGGCCCAGAAAGAAAAACTTATTCTTCGAATTTCGACAATCTAACACACGATTCAACTCCCAAATCTACTCTAAATAAGCTCAAAGTTGAAAATAAATTGTAAATATAATAAAATATAAACCTCAATCATCAATTAGTCAAAATAATACAAATCTATCAAATTTATCTTACAGCTAAGAAGAAGAAGAAATCCTAAGCAGTAGCAAAAAAAAGGAGTATTGCAGCAAGCTGTACCATAAGTCATCATAAACCTGCTCATAAGCATAATATAAATCTATTTTTCACCTTTATTTTCACATCAACTAAAAAGAAGATGGAGGAGGAGGAGGAAGAAAAATAAAGAAGAGGTAAATTGTCTGAAGCGACATGTACTTTAAGTACCAATTAAACTCTTTTTATAAATAGATACAAGTTAAATGAGAGCGGTCAAATAAGACATTCCATAACAATTTTACTATTTTTTTTCTTTTCTTGCTGTTACACCTTTAAGCAAACTTGATGAAGAGTGAATTGGGCTTATAGGCTTGTGCACAGGCGAGAGTTGTGACATATAAAAATTGAAAAGAGTTTTACCTAACTATACTATAATAGAAACCTATTTACCATATTTATATAGGTTCTTTATTAACTAAAGCATATAGTAGTAGTTTTTAAAGGAAATAACGTAAAGCAATTATTTGGGCCAATTTAGTTACCCAGTTTTGCCCATCAGAAACTTTATTGCAAATAGTACTTGTTATTTGGCCCAAAACTGTCTAAACTAATGTGTACTCCCTAGTCTAAACATTGCCATGCCCTTTCAACATCAAATTTGCAAACTTCATGACGTTTCTCTTCTCATACATTGTAATACTTCAATTGTTATTGTTTGAATCAGCTGGGTGTTATCGTGCTAAGCTAAATTGTGATTATAGCCCTGATTTAGTGGTTGATAATTGAAGAAAATAAAATCGATCCACCATTAAAGGAGTTTTTGAAGCTTCGAGTTTAAGAATTGAAGACTTAATAGTTGTTTTGACATTAAATTCCGGTGGGTATTGTGAAAATATTTTATAAGAATTTGAATATGAAGTATGAGTTCATTTAGCTGATTTGAAGTGAGTTTGGTCGAAATTTTCAAGCTGAAAATCTGTTCCAACTGCGATGATCTCCATTTTTTAATTTTGCTTCTATGAAATCTGGTATAGCTCTATTAAGTTCCTTAAAATTGTGGTTGCTTTCAACTTCTTTGAGCCTAAATGCTTATTGATGGTAAATATTTAATAAGTACTCCCTCCGGTTCACAATAAGTGAACAGTTTGCTTTTAGCACGCCTATTAAAGAAATGCTAAATTTTATACAAAAATACCTATTATGACTAAACTATCCCTAATTAACTATTTAATGTGAGGAGTAAGAAAACTTTTTAGGGATATGTACATACGAGTTATTTTGTAAAAACAAATTGAATTCTTTCTTGATTATATAAATGGACACTTATTTTGAACCAAAATAAAAAAGTAAACTGATAACTTATTGTGAACCGGAGGGAGTACTATTGTTTAATGGTATATGCCGATAACATTTTAGTATTCTATATGTATTCATGGATTTTCCCTAATATTTACTGATTAATTAAAGGGATTTGGGTGTTGGTATATCAACTGATTACTGTCTAGGGGGTTGTTTGGTATAAAGGAAAACTTAATTTTTTTCATATTTAGTTGGCTCAAATATTTTAAAAATACTTGGTTAAGAATATATTTTTCTCTAATCTGTCGAAACTCTCCCATGCCATTCCCTTCAACCTTACCACCCCACTCCCGCACCCTCAAGGCAATCCCACCCCCAACCTCATCCCCAATCCCCAAAATATCCCTCACGCTCCCATCCCAAACCCCCACCCTCCAAAAGGTAGTTAATTTATCACTTTATCCATGAAAAATAAGTTTTAAGAAAATATTTATCCCTTCATTCTAATCGCACCCCGTATACGGTTAAAATCGAGCCCACCCGATTTTGCTTATTATTCGAGACTAGGGAGATGGATCGAGGACGACCCTGTATTATATCAGACTGAAAAGGTACCGAGCTCGAAATTCGAAGTGTCAATTAAGATCGAGACCAAAGATAGCAAAATAACAGAAAGACGAGATATCCGTGACCGGTCGAAGATCACGGCGAAAATCTCGGAACAGATCAAATCAAGGATGGTTATTTAGCCAATCATGGGATTTCCTTCTATAATTAGAATTGTACCATAAGTGGAATTCTTCTACTATATAAATGGGGGTTCTAATCATTTGTAAGCCATCTTATTCTCGCATATCAAAGTAATACAACTCTCTCTCTCTCTCTCTCTCTCTCTCTCTCTATATATATATATATATATATATATATATATATATATATATCATACTCTCTTGTTCATCAGTTTACTTCATATTCCATAACTTTACTATCATTCAGTTCGAGGGCGTTCCAGCTCGAGAGCCGAATTGCATTACAATACTCGTTTGCTTTACTATATTGTTAATTTCTATTATTGATTATCGCATTTATCAATTGGTACTAGGTGAAATCACGTGTCCTTAAAACCACTTATAAGTTTAATTGTTATCCTATTTTAAATGTAAACAGTTTGGTGCCCACCGTGGGGCTAAGGAAAATACGAATTGCCTGGTATTAATTCTCATAACACATACTGCTTTACGCTTGTTCTCGTAAGTGTTTTTGATTTCAGGACTAGCATGTCGAACTCACAAGCAGCACCACACACGCCGACAACGGCCTTGGTTTTCATGGAGAAAACGACAATATAGTCGCCCCAGGGATCGACATGCCTCAGGCTGGCCTCAAGGGAGTACCAATCGCAAATCCCATCAACGCCAGTTCCCATGTCGCTCTAAATGCAAATCTAGGCGTCGATCCTGAGAATAGCGTCCGCAGGGAAGTTCGATCAGGTGGTCGAGGTACGCAGGGCAGCGAGACGGCAGAGTCAGCCTTCAACTGATATTTGAAATGCTACAGGCTCAACAGAAAGCTATATCACAACTGCAAAATCAGAACCGTACACCGAGTGGGGTTGAACACGAACCTTCACTAGAAGTTATTCACAGAGTCGAACCAGTAGCGGAGAGACAAACGAGAATGAATCTGGTACTGACCCCGCCATTATGAAAATGCTCGAGGAGCTCACAAAGCGAATTGAGTCGGGGGAGAAAAAGATTGAAGAAAATGACAAAAAATATAAATGTATAACTCCCGAGTCGACCAAATACCGGGGGCACCACTAATTCTGAAGGGTTTAGATTCAAAGAAGTTCGTGCAGAAGCCTTTCCCCCCGAGTGTGGCTCCTAAGCCCATCCCGAAGAAGTTCTGCATGCCAGAAATTCTCAAGTATAATGGGACCACCGATCCTAATGAGCATGTCACTTCTTATACATGCACAATAAAGGGGAATGATTTAGAAAATGACGAGATTGAGTTCGTTCTGCTGAAAATATTTGGAGAAACTTTATCGAAGGGGGCAATGATATGGTACCACAATTTGCCGCCCAATTCCATTTATTCCTTCGCCATGCTCGCAGATTCCTTCGTCAAAGCACACGCCGGAGCAAATAAAGGTAGAGACTAGGAAGTCAGACCTCTTCAAAGTGAAACAGAAGGACAATAAAATGTTGAGGTAAATTGTATCTCGGTTCCAGATGGAACGTATGGACCTACCCCCGGTCGCAGATGATTGGTCTGTCCAAGATTTTACTCAAGGTCTGAACATATGAAGTTCGGTGGCCTCACGGCAGCTAAAGCAAAATTTAATTGAGTATCCAGCTGTTGCCTGGCCGATGTGTAGAATCGGTACCAGTCAAAAATCAGGGTCGAGGATGATCAGTAGGGAACTCCTTCCGGTTTCGTTTATCCAAACAGGCCCGTCGGCAGAATTCAAAGGGACATCGACAGGGAACACCGATCGAACAAAGATCAGTATCAATTATACAACAGAGATCGGAGAAACAACGGTCCTGGACATAACCCCGTTCGAAGTGATCGAAGAAATAATAGGGGACAGAGCTCCCGAGGGCTCATGAGTAAGAGTAGCTTCGACAAATATGTCGATCCCACAGAAGCACCACGACTATCAGAATACAATTTCAGTGTCGATGCATCAGCTATTGTATTAGCCAATGGGCGAATCAAAGGTACCAGGTAGCCTAGAACCCTACAGATCGATCCATCCCAAAGGAACCTCAATCAAATATGCAAGTACCATGGCACTCATGGTCATAGAACGGAAGAACGCAGACATCTAAGGGAATAGGTTGCCCGTTTGTTCAACGAGATCCACCTACGAGAATTTTTTAGCGATCGAGCTAAAAATCACTTTAGAGACAGGGATGCAAATAGGAAGATGTAACGACCCGATCTGTGGTTACGTTAAAACCTGCATTATAATTGTTTTTATTGACTTGTTATAGATTGGTTATACTGTATTTGATGTATTAGAGTTGATAGGCTTGAAATCGAATGGTTGTAGTGAGAGTTCAGTCAATTAGCCTTTAAAACGACCTTAAAATGTGAAAAGTCAACTAAAAGTTTACTTATTGGTAAACGACCTCGGAATACGGATTTTATGGTTTGAATAGCTTCGTTAGGTGATTTGGGACTTAGGAGTGTGTCCAGAATATTTTTGTGATGTCCGATGTAGAATTAGGCTTGAATTGGCGAAAGTTAGTTTTTGGTGATTTTCGGTCGGCAGTGGAAAATAGGGTATCGGGGTCGGAATGGAATTCCAACAGTTGGAACAGGTTCGTAAAGTTATTTTGGACTTGTCTGCAAAATTTCAGGTCAATCGGAGTTGATTTGGATAATTTCGGCATCATTGGTGGATTTTAGGAATATCAAAGTTCTTAGGCTTGAATCCGATGTGAATTTGGTGTTTTGATGGTAGTTTTGGTGTTTTGAGAGTGCAACTAAGTTTGAATGATCAAATGTGATGTTTTGGTATGTTTGGTTGAGGTCCCGAGGGGCTCGGGATTGATTTCGGATGGTTAACGAGAATTTCAGAAGTTGGAAATTGCAGCAAAAAGCTGCTGGTGTGAAATCACAGAGATTTCCGCACCTGCGGATGTTTGATCGCAGGTGCGGGCTCGCAGGAGCGGGCAGGGGGTCGCAGGTGCGGAAGGTTCGCAGGTGCGGTCAAAGGACCGCAAGTGCGGTCGCGCAGGTGCGGTTAAGTGAGTCGCAGGTGCAGAAACACCTGGGTAGTTAAATAATTAAACCCTTCCGCGACTTAAACCTTATTTTTCAGCATTGTTGTACGGAAAAGAACTTTTGGGGACAATGTTGAAGAGGGAAATCCTTGCTCTTCATATAGGTAAGTATGTTGATCATTAAAACTCGATTATGGATGATTATAGAACATAAAACCAGTGTAAACTCATGGAAAATCAATAGTCCATTGACTTTGCTCATGAAGAATCAGAGCAATATTATGATCCTCCAGAATGAGGGATGGGTTTGCCCGAGGGTGACCTGATACTTTCTACAGAAGTCCACGATGATTGGATCGAGGGGGCCCAACATGAAAGGATAAGTATAAACACTCAAGAACCCTTCCACGTGGGTGGTAATATCCTCATCTGGGGTCGGTATCACGACCTCTTTGTTCTGCCAGTTACAATCCTTCTTCACTTTTTCGAGGAAATTCTCAGGTAAACATATGTATCTCGATACCGGCTCGTAACGACCGGGGACCGACGAGGTTTTCTCGATCTTGAATAGGAACAGATGATGCACCCCCCGGGAACGCATTCCTCAGGGCGTGGTTCCACCAGTGTTTTCTCGCCGGCCGATTGAGATGATGAGGCAGTTTCTTTTTGAGGCACAATCTCTGACGTTTTCGCCATTTAGTTGTGAGGTTAAAGGAAGATGAAGATGAAGATGATGGGATTTGGTGTTTTAAGAAGGGGTTAGCAATGAAACTTGAAGATTTGCAGATGAAGAACTTGAAGAATGCAAAGAGCTTTAAGGATTAGAGAAGAAGAGATTGAAATTAAAGTTTGAAAGAGTGGAAAAGAGGCCTATTTATGGGTTTCACGACGACGGTTCAAAGTTGCTAGTGGCCGACCGTCAACTGACACACATTAATAACCTGGGGAACTGCACCAACGGGACGTTTTGGTCACCTCTGTCGCTTATGTCACGGTGATGATGTCATGACTAATTGGGGTCAAGGAAGGCTCAGTTCGTTTCTTGTCACTACACTCCAAAAAACGAGGGGACTATCTGTATACGGTTAAAATCGGGCCCACCCAATTTTGCTCATTGTTCGAGACCATGGGCATGGATCGAGGATCGGCCTCGTATTATATCAGACCAAAAAGGTACCGAGCTCGAATTTCGAAGTATCAATTAAGATCGAGACCAGTGATGATCGAGACCAAACGACATAGACATCAAGCGAGACCGAAGGTAGCATAATAACGGAAAGCTGAGATATCTCTGGCCGTTCAAAGATCATGGCGGAAATCTCGGAACGGATCAAATCAAGGACAGTTTAGCCAATCATGGGATTTCCTTCTATAATTAGAATTGTACCATAAATGGAATTCCTCTACTATATAAAGAGGGTTCTAATCATTTGTAAACCATCTTATTCTCGCATATCAAAACAATGCAACTCTCTCTCTCATACTCTCTTGTTCATCAGTTTACCTCATATTCCATAACTTTACTATCAGTCAATTCGAGGGCGTTCTAGCTCGAGGGCCAAATTGCATTAAAATACTGGTTTGCTTTACTTTATTGTTAATTTCTATTATTGATTATCGCATTTATCAATTGATACTAGGTGAAATCACGTGTCCTTAAAACCACTTATAAGTTTAGTCGTTATCCGATTTTAAGGGTAAACCCACCCTAATAGCAGAAAATAGCTTATTATACTGCATATACACTGATATTCAATATAACACGTTGTTCCCACGCCAATTTTTGAAGGTGAAATTCAACTCCTCTTATTAATTTTGTTTGAGGATATGTAACCTGGTCTCATGAAGTCCAAGTTGCAATTATTATACTATATTATAAGCTCTTTGACATTTTGAGAGCTTGTGTCATCACTTTTCTATCATGACATTGACTCGTTCTCATATATAATAGTCTGAGTATCTGACCTATGGAAAAAAGATTCAGTGATTGGTTGTATTCATGTGCCAATATCCGTGGCATTCACATCTTTTCTTTTTTTGTCCTTTTTGTTTATGTGATGACTTTAATGAATGAGAAACCAATTAAATAACTATATGGAGAGACACTTCAGTAGGGTTGTTAATTGGCATTACTTTGTAAAACAAATTCCTTAATATATATAGTAAACGGAGTAATTTTAATTTTTTAAATGATATGTATATGTATAGTAGGCCGCTACTGATGCACGCTTGATAATCAGTATATATATATATATATATATATATATATATAACTATATTAAAAGCACGAAGGCCCTTAGCGAAATGTCGTTCGTCTTTTTTATCCCTTTAAAATAAAGTTCACATTAAACAAAATTGTCATTTGACATAAATCAACTAAAATTTTGGTTATTAAATATTTTCTTATTTGAATATCTAAAATGTCCTAATATATTTAGAACTTTTGAAGTTTACCATAAATATACAACTTTGACTTTTTTTTGCACCTTTTTACCCGGAAAAAATATATCTTAGCTAAATCAATAGTTAGGAATTTGTATTTAATTATAATTCCTTCAAAAGTGCGTAAGAAGGAATAGTTATCTGTTATTGTTATGAAAAAACTTTCTTTGAAAATTTTGCTACTTATCAAGCAGTAAAGAAAAAAGAGCCTTTGAAAACTTTTTCTTCCTTTATGATAACCAAAAGATAGCAAAACAACATTATATTGTTAATTTGGTCCTTTGAAATATGTTCATTAACCATATTTCTTTTATGTCAAAGCATCAAATAACTTTTTTACGAAAAACAAAAAATATCCTAAATGTAAATAAAAAATATATCTTTTCAAGAAGGGACAAAATATCCTCAAAGTGTTTAGCAATTCCTAATTTAAATTAAAAAAAGAAATATGTTGAGTATAATTACAATTTTATCTAATATAAAATGTACCTACGGAAAGTAAAAAAAAAGTCCATCTACAAGTTAAAAGAAAAACAAAACATTCCTAAATTCTAACGTAAATAAAGAAAAGTAAAAAAATTGCATTCCTAAAATTCATACATAAATACATGAATTAGATTTATTTCAATTCCTAAAACCAAATCTAAGTAAAGAGAAAAATATCTTTTGTACAAGTAATCAAATTGTAATTAAAGAGAAAAATACTTTATTAAAAAAAAGTTATAATTACTTTTGTTATGTGATTTTTCCGGGAACATTGATCCTTATCAAATAAAAACTTAGGAGCCTTTTCTTAACCCTTTTTTATTTAGGTTTTGGATTTTAGAGATGTTATATTTTTAATTTTAATACAATCTGATTTCTTCTTAAAAAGTATTAAATTCATTCTAATTTGATGTTAGAAACGAACCATCCTTACTTTTCTATAAAACTATGGCCCTTATGAAATGTTATTCGTCTTTTTTATCTTTTAAAAATATATTCCATACTAGATAAAACAGTTAATTCATTATTTTCTAATATTTAGAAATTCAAAATCAAATAATATTTATTTTTATAAAAAGTTCTTATTTAAACTATATAGAAGGTCCTAATATTTAGGACTTCAAATTCAATTAAAATTTACCTACTTCAAATCAAATACAACTAAAATTTACCTTGCTTCAACTCTTTCCTTAAACCAACATTTGACTTTAATGTGTATTCTTATCCTCCGATGTATATAATTGTTATTCTCTTTTTATTTTACAAATACTTTCAATAATTAATTACCTAAAATACATCACCAATGCATGTTAACTTTTTCCCCCTTTTTTTTTTTTTTTTACTTTTAAAGAGCTTTGATTTAATTAGGTATAAATTTCTAAAAGTCAGAATTTCCAGTGGTAATGTTAATTTAAAAAATAAATTAATCTACATCCATAATATGTAAAATTCTAACTATAAATGATATTTAAACTTTAATAAAACTAATATACTTGAAACTTTAAAATAACTATAAATTTGAAAAATTATCCTCATCGAATTGATTTTGGAGCTTCAAAATCGTTAATGACAAAGTCTATCCGGAATGAGTTTAAAGTAGTGTTAACTTTTATTTAGTCTTGAATGTATATGTTAGAAAGAATTTAGACATAGACCAATAAAAATATTGCCGATATATTTACATAAGAAGAGGTTCCACTTATCGTATATATAGTTTTGATGAACTTTAAATGAACAAATAAGAATTCTATGTACTTAAGTTATAAAGAACAAATTTCACATGCTAAACATGTTTTTAAAGTTTTAATATCTTTTGTTATAAAAACATAGCTTAACCTCATTTTTCGACATAAAATATTTATTTTAGAATCTTAATAAATTAAATTAAATTATATTTTATTTTTGTATTGTCTAGAAAAATTGAAAATTGATTTATTCCTTATACGATGATTAGCATAAAGTTTTTATACTTCATTTATACAAAGTGAAAGACCGTGCGCTTAGTTGCGTTAGAAAAAAGATTGTCCCAGATTGCGTTATATATTATCCTATATAATAATAATAATAAAATCTCTAAACTCCAAATACCAGATAACTAATTCAACCAAATATCATCTTATATTGAATTCAGGTATTGTATAAATGTAATAACATTCATTTTGATAATTTGATCAAGTATATTAGTATAACATGAGTTGCTAATTTTTAATAATTTATTGTTATTACAAGTTTTGTATTAATTGACGTGACGTACACGTGCAACGCACGTACACTAAAACTAGTAATATGAAATATATATTTTGGGATAAATACTAAAGCATTAAAATCACTATAGTGCTTAATTCACAATCACTCACAAAGGCGAATATGCCGATATCGTTTGTGCAAAATTCGCGTATGCTCCCCAGAAGTCACCCAACTCTAAAATAGATAAATTAGCAAAGGTTACTTTTAGTCCGCAACCGAAATTATTTATATTCGGTAATCACAAAAGTGTATACTTTGTACATTTTTTATATGTAACATAGAGTATATATATACAAAAAAATATACATATTTTCGATTATTATTTTAAGAGCAACTATATATAATAATTTCCTTAGATAAATCCAATTAAAAGTTTACTTAGTTTTTTTTAAAGTAAGCTAGGAGGAGTCTACTAGCGCAAATTTAATGAAATAGAAGTTGTTAGTTAAAAGTCAAATTTAAGCTTTTCTTCAAATGCTGTTATTTAAGGTTTTCTTCTAAATTATTGATGACCACTAATTAATCTGAAGCATGTGTTTGCGTTTACTTGGATTTAACTCTTTTATAAAAATGCCTTATGCAGGATGACTAAGAAGTAAAACACATTATAGTTTTTATAGATTCCCATGCGGCATCGTGTGTTTGATATTTGCATTCGTATCCGATTAGTTTGGATTCACGTTGCGTAAGGTTCACTAAAGAGAAAAGTACTCCCTACTAAACTTTTCAAAAGCATAATTTAAATCCGAGATCTCCAATTAAGAGTTAAAATAGAGTATTATAAGGGAGAAAGAATAGATATAGTAATATAAGCCGGAAACTAAAATATGGCCTGTTTTTAATTCACCTATAGCGTAAAAAACTTGGCCAATGACATATATATTGTCTGTTATTATTCAACTAAACACTGGGTATTAATTTGGTGGCTGTATAGTGTTTCGTTCCTTTCCACGTCCTTTGGCAAGTGGCTACTATTCTAACATCCGTTCTATATCTTGTGTATCCATAAAAAAAAGAAGAATTAACCAAAGTAGCGTTTATCTAGCCGCTAAAACTAAAAGGTCGATATATGTATTATATATATATATATATATATATATATATATATATATATATATAACGATAATCAGTGTAGAATAATGTTTAATTAATATATTATTTATGTGTACCGACTAAAAAAAGTAAATCATGAATTGAACTAGTTATTTGTATAAAGATCCCAAATACCCCTATTTAAAACTCAAAAAAAAAACATAAGGTCAAATCTCATATAGTTACTCATACTTAGAACTCTTCTTTAATCAACAATAGATACCGTTCTCTAAAACTTTTCCTCTACTTTCTTACTAAACAAGACTAATTTCATCCCTGCACTATCAAATGTCATCTGAAATGGACACAATCAACAATAATCTTCATATTCCCCCCAAACCTCCGGACAAAGACTCAACTATTCGAAAGAAAGAAATTCATAGTTTTAAAGACAAACTTGTCGAAGGGGTACAATATGCCCTCAAAATTCATAGTTTTAAATTAGAAATGGTCGACAGACACACACTTGTGTATCCATGAAAAAAGAAGAAGATAAAAATAGAAGAATTAAGCAAAGTAGCGTTTATCTAGCTGCTTAAACTAAAAGGTCGACAAATGTATTATATATATATATTATTCATGTGTACCGACAAAAAAAAGTAAATCATGAATTGGACTAGTTATTTGTATAAAGATCCCAAATACTCCTATTTAAAACTCAAAAATCATAAGGTCAAATCTCAAATAGTTACTCATACTTAGAACTCCTCTTTAATCAACAATAGATACCTTTCTCTAAAACGTTTCCTCTACCTTCTCATTAAACAAGACTAATCTCATTCCTGCACTATCAAATGTCATCTGAAATGGACACAATCAACAATAATCATCATATCCCCCCCAAACCTCCAGACAAAGACTCAACTATTCAAAAGGAAGAAATTCATAGTTTTAAAGACAAACTTGTCGAAGGGGTACAATATGCCCTCAAAATGGATGAGACTCCGACATATATTGTTTCTACACCAAAACACCAAGAAACAACCTATACTCCAAACTCTTTTACGATGTCCTCTAATCCTTCTGATGGACAAACCATCCACTTGATAGACGAAGACCAGGAACGCATATATAAACCATGGAAATGCTCTCTCATCATCAAACTCCAAGGGAAAAAAATACAGCACCATATCCTCAAAAAGAAAATACAAGAAGCTTGAAAAATTATGGACAATTTCCTCCTAATTGATCTGGGGGCAGACTATTACATAACAAAATTCAAATGCAAAGAACACATGGTCAGAAACAATGGCCCATGGTTCATATTTGGTCATTTTCTGTCCATCCAAAGATGGAAGCCAAACTTTGTAGCAACGGAATTGAAGAACCCACTCACAGCCATTTGGATACGGTTACCCCAACTACCAACTGATTTTTACGATGGCATTATATTGGCAAAAATCGAAAAAGCCATTGGTAAGTTATTAAAGTTTGATGCATGCACTTCCTCTACATTAAGTGGACGCTATGCCAGATTGTGCATTGAACTCCCACTCGAGATTCCTGTAAGTCCCTTTACCAAAATAGGACACAATAAACAAATAATCCAATACGAGGGAGAAAATACTCTCTGCAAGATATGCGAAAGATTGGGTCACGTGGCAATGGGATGCCAGTATGTAAAACCTCCTCAGCCAGCCATGAACCCAATTTCAAGGAATCCAAACCATCACACTAGGGAAGAAAACAATATCGGCGAAGCCAATGGTAGCGTATGGCAGACGATTCATTTCCCCAAGAAAAAAGAACCAATGGAAGGGGCTCTGAAAATATATAAAATTCAGGTACTCATTCAAGTCTACTTCATCAAGTACCGAGTAAGTTTTCTACTAAAATCCCTAATACTAGCCTTATCCACTCAAACACTCAATCTATGAATGATAAAAAAAATCCCGTTAACCTCTTCACCTCCCCTCAAAAAAATTACTTAACTGTTAGTAACCAATTCTCAACTTTGGAGAATCCGCCTATAAAATTAAAAGAATATGATTACAATATTTTGATAATATTTTGTCATTAGACAAAAGTCACGTGGCAGTAAAGAAAAACATAAGGGACAACGTGGCTGACATGAAAACAAACCAATTATCTAATATACAACCATTAAGCCCCCCACTAATTACAACATTAACGAAAAAATACCTGATTACCCTAAAACAAATAATGAGAGAGGAGCATTTTTATCCGAAAATCATCTCTCTAATAACCCAAATCCAACCGGAATCATCTCAAACAATTGCATGGAGGAAGACTGATCGGCGCCCACCTATACCACTAAAGAGTAGCAAGAAAGGGGTCGAAGCAGATTTTACCCGAACGGGTCGGGATCGATTTCCACAGGGAGCTATGTATATGGGAGTTGAGTGTCTAAGTGACTTAGTGGTGTGTCATGTTCTTAATTACACTTCTCATCATAAAGGTTTTGTAATTATCTAAGGTTTTAAACTAAAAGAGACTATTATCTAGCTAGCTATGATCTTTTTGTGGATTTTCCCAATTAATAAAAAGCACTAGGATTGCAACTTACTCCTAGGCGAGTGACTAGTGGGGTCTACAATCGAGGATAACCTTGGGAAATGTGGGTGAATGACATAACCTCATGCTAATTTGCTCACCCAATACCTCTCGGTAATTTGGATGAATTTGCCCGAATTGGACTTCTCAAGCACAATTGGGCGTTTCAATAAATAAAATGAAATGACTCAAGTTGGGTGTAGCTATCTTTAGCATCCACCCTTTTACTGGGGCTATCAATCTCTTGAGCTCATCCCAATACCTTGTTGGCCTAATTACCTAGACTTGGGTTATCTTTCTCAAGAGTAACCCTAGTCATGAAGGCATGAAATGGTGTTTGCAACCACTACATCTGAGAATTATGCATAAATTAGACTAAAAATCAAACACCCATACACAAAATCATCCTAAAATGGAAGACTCATTAGTTACCCACACTAGGATTGTGTCACAACCCTATCTTAAGGGTCTAGCTACTCATAATTGAAGAAGAAACTAAAATAGATGATGAATATGAACTCATAAATGTAAATTACAAGATAAAAATTGAAGAACTATTGTAAGAATTAGGCTAAAATTACTCAAAATAGTCAAAATCTACTATTCACGTGTTCCTCCTAACAGCTGATGACCTAAAAGTGAGAAAAAGATCTATTTATACTAGGTTGAAAATACTCGACAAAATTGCCCCTACGGAGAATGCGCTCCCAGCGTATTTTTAAGCGTCGCGGCGGATTGGCTTCCGCTGCAGCGGAATATTGGCCGTTGTAGCGGTCTTGGACCTTGAATGCTCTTTGATTATCCAAATTCCCACCCTTTAGGCCGTGACTGCGCCTAACGTTGAACCCGCTAGGCCAGCCAAC
>ML282189.1:0-14291 GCA_005239495.1 Nicotiana undulata | reverse complement strand
AGTTTTCAAACTATGATTTACTTCGTTTTCAAACTGGTTTTACTGAGAATTTTATTGAGATATACTTATATTGCACTTGTTTTCAAGGGATTTCTGGAAACTGATTTCGAACTTATTATTTGATGAATACTATATGGTGACTTGGTGTTTTACTGGTTTGTGGAATTGTGTACCTGTTCTGTGTGTTTTATATTACTCAGAATGTGATTTATTTTCATTACTACTGAGTGGGCGTACTTATAAAGACTCCATGTGCCTCTGTGCACAGATCCAGGTACTAGCTCGCAGCAGTAGCTGACGCAGGTTCGATAGAAGTTCACGGGATTTCGAGGTAGCTGTCCAGCGTCCACAGCTTCTCCACTTCCCTTCCTTATTTAGTTTTAGTAATTGATTCATAGACACATATTATAGTTTAGCAGAGTTATTTACTTATTCCTAGATGCTCATGACTATTGACTCCAGTTCTGGGAGGTTGTTTAGAGTTGTTTAGTTCATGGTCGGGGGCGTTAGACTTATATAATTTATTTCTTTATGATGACCGATGTTTATTGTTATATTGTTCACTGTTATAATTGAACAAAAACGTAGTAAAGTGATGGTTGGCTAGCCTAGTTCCACGATAGGCGCCATCACGGCCTGTTAGGATTTGGGGTCGTGACAATAATGGAATCTAGCTAGCGTAACTTGAGAAAGTGCGTCTAGTAAATTATCATGATTACTTGAGAGAGATTTATGATAACTAGAGTGTTCATGATTGATAGAGACAACTAAATCAAAACTATAGGAAGTATACAAGAAGGAAGTTCACCAACGGGGGAAAGCATAACCTTAGACCTTTAATCCCATTGTTGACATCTTATTATTAGTTAATCTTTAGTTTTAATATTTTCATTCAGTTGTAGTAGTTTAAACAAAACAAAGTGATATTCATAACGTTTAAGGAAGTCGATTAATAAGAATTTGGTAATCTAACAACAACAGTTGATACGTTGATTTCCTGTGGGATTCGTATCTGGGCATAATACCTCGGATTATATTTGCAGCGCCCGCTTTATCTTTTAGTGGACATAGTTGAACGTGATCAGTGATTCCCGGTAGAACTTTATCACAATGAGCCAAAAGTGTGAATAGTAATGATTGAATAGTGTGAAACTATCTTGTTTTACATAGAATGAGCAACCTTATCACACAACCAACAAGCTTCTGTTGTGAAACCATTACTTCATTGAGTTCATGAGCTGCATGATAATACCTCCCATGTACTGTATTCTTTAAGTATAACATCAAAATTGTCAAGGGGAATTACAGAGTGATGTAAAAGGTTGAAATCTTAGAAAACATGATTTTTTAGAGATGTTGTTTTAAACTGCAAATAATTAAAAATGCGGACTCCACTTGCAAGGCATAACACAAAGCGCTTAATGTGACCACAAAGTTTAGAAACTTCAAGGTTGTCTGTATCAAAAAGTCAGGTTTACCTGCTTCCTGCAGTGAGTATTGTGTTTTATACAAATCTTGTACTTGAGGTGCATAAATCGTCTCATACTTGCTGCAAATATTTGTCATACTAATGTTCCGATTGTCAGTCTCTTACAACGAGATCAGTTAAACTCAACTGCGAATCCATAACCATTACAAAGTGAAAATTGCAATTGATAGCACATACTTGACTGATAAAAAACATAGCTTGTCAATATATTCAAACATCACGTTGAGTGCAAATGTTGCTCTTGTAAGTGAACTGCATACCTGGAAAGCAAAAATAATACATCATAATACTGACAACTTTAAAACTGGTAGAAACAGAGTGAAAAATTACTAATTTTCTACCAGATGTAAACTAGTCGACTCACTATCCTAGTTGTGGTCGCCGTTTTACATCAAAAAAATTGACTTTCAGGAACTTTTATTTACTCATTAAAATAATTGTATTTCTTGATTCTCTCAGTCCAATTCATACAATATTAATTCATGTAACACCAAAGTTTGTCATATTTTGGGATTTTATATGGATTATGTAATATTCATCGACTCTAGCCTCTTTCGGATATATATTCGAAGCACAATAACACTGTGTACTTCACACAAACTTGTAATTGGGTATAAATCTCCCAACATGCATGAGCAAAACAGAGAAATTACTGATATGTCTATAGAAAATCGAACAAGAAACAACCCCAAAAGCACGAATATTGGTGATTACCAACAAAGAAAGTGCAATGATCAAGGGAATATTGCAGAAAAAACTCACCAAAATAAAAGGCTCATACTTTTTAAAAGATCACCTCCAAGGAAGAAGCTGATAGCATTTGATTTGAGATTCAGGAAAAAGAAAATTTAAGCGATTGAATAGAGATAGAGACGGAGAAATTCATCGTACCCAAACTTTCACTTATTATATAGTTAAAAATCATTTAGAAGTGTGAAAACTGTACTTCTGCTTCACCTTTATCATAATTTCAGTAATCAAAATGGACATATGCACTTTCTTCCTACACCATGTTTTTGTAACACTCATGTACAGGAGAGCATTGTCACGACCCAAATTCCCAACCTTTAGGGATCATGATGGCGCCTAACACTACACTTGCTAGGCAAGCCAATGTTAGATTCCGTTTAACAATACCCCACAATTTTAGTACTAAAACATGAATAATCTTAATTTAAAAACGAATTTCAACTGTCATAGCTTTCATCAATTTTCCAAGACAGACTAAGTTGTCATAACTCCCACGATCTCAATAGTCATACTTCCAATAATCTCAAAACCAAATGAAATATTAATCCATTATATGAAAAAGGTTACGAACTACTTGAAAAATAAACTCTATAACTACCCCTGGGTCTGGTGTCACAAATCCACAAATGACTAAAGAATACTACAAAGAATGTCTGAAAGAAATAGTGAACTGTTCTGAACAAATGTAAAACAGTATGTAAAAATGTAGGAGAAAACTCTTGGATATCTGCGAACGCCGGCAGATGTACCTCGTGTCTCCAACGCGATCAGGTAGTCAACCTAGAATCCTCTACTGCTGGAAAGCGTCTGGATCTATACAAAAAGAGCACAGAGTGTAGCATCAGTACAACAGACCCCATGTACTGAGTAAGTGCCGAGCCTAACCTCGGCGAAGTAGTGACGAGGCTAGGTCGGGCTTCAACAATATAGATAATTTGTGACAACATTTAATAATAAAACTAGAAAGGAAGCTTAACGGTAAATTAATAAACTGCTATGAAATAAAATACTCAGATATAACCAATTTCTCAATAACTTTTCAACATCTTCGTTCTCTCACTTTAAATGAAACAATACAACAGAATTTAAAGAATAATAAAATTGCTGTCTCAACCTTTCACACTTTCACTTTCTCTTTTCTTTTAAACATAAGTAACGATATCAATATCATTATAAATAATAATATCCTCCCTTATCCCTCCTTATTGCGGCGTACAACCCGCTCCCACATGTCCTCCCTTATTACTCCTTCCTACAATATATCCTTTATTACTTCTGTTGCGGCGTGCAACCCGATCCCACATGTCCTCCCTTATTGCTCCTTGTTGCAGCGTGCAACCCGCTCCCACCAGACATATCATATCAAATAAATTCATAAGAATTTCACAAGTCAGGCCAAGCCTATCGCAGTACTTTCGTTTTCAACAACTATAATTGATAAACTGCGTTTATCTCACAACTTTACCACACATCTCGAAATCATGAAACCAACAATAATCTCACAGTATACATACGTTTATTCCATAACCAGAACCAATAACAAATATCTCAGCCAGATGTACATCACAAAGGAACCAACTCAACAACCAACACTCTTTCAAATAGGTACAAAGATGACAAACAACAACCCAACAAGCACAAAAAATCATTGAAACAGAGTAAACATATAACAGTTAAGACAATAAGAGTTTAAGTGGGGAAACGGGAAAGAAGATCATGCTTAACAAGGATTTGGGTGGTGCATAGATACTCGTCACCACACCTATACACCACACCCATGCAAACCACGTAGCAAACAAGGGGGCGTCCTATTCCCTCAAGCTAAAGTTAGGCCAAACACTTACCTCGAATGCCAGAACCCAATTTAAGTCTCAATCACTACCTTACCCCTTGATTCCAACACCAATTCGCTCGTATCTAATCACAAGTTACTTAATTATATCAATGAATGCCAATTGAATGAACTCCAATGCATTGAAAAGAGTTTTCTAGAGTTTTTCCCCAAAATTCAAAAATTTGACACCGGGCCCGCTTGGTACAAATCCCGAAGTTTGGACCAAAATCCGATTACCCATTCATCCCCGAGCCCGGGTGTATGATTGATTTTGGAACCCGACCCCAATTGAGGTCTAAATTCCCAAATTTTAATGATCTTAGGTTTTTCCCAAAATTCCTAATTTTCCCATGAAAATTCCTAGATTCTAAGCTGAAATCTTGTAATAAGATGTTAAGGAATGAAGAAAAATAGTTAAAAATCACTTACAACTATTTTGGAGAAGAAAGGGTCTTTAGAAAATCGCCTCTTGTGTTTTAGGGTTTTGAATAATAGAAAAATAGCTGAAAATTACGTTATTTATAGGTACCCCTGCCCAGGCCTCCACCGCGGACCGTGTTCGAACGACCGCAGCCGCGAAGGACTCATGTAGCTTCTATGAAGTTCAACCACCGCGGTCCGCAGTAAGGCGACCACGATTGGGAAGCTGCTGCAGGTCCTCTGAAGTTGTTCACCGCGGATCGCGCTAAGGCGACCGCGGCCGCGAAGGGAGCACCGCGGACCGCGCTAGGGTGACCGCAGACGCGCTCCCAGGTTCAAAGACCTGTTACTGCACCTTCAACACACAGTGAATTTAAGTCTAATGCACCCCGAAACCTACACTAAACTATCCCGAGCCCTCGGAACCTCAAAACAAAAGTGCACACAACCTTGGAAACATATTCCGGACTTATTCAAGTATTGAAAACATCGAATCACTATCATAAACATTGAATTATACCTCGAATCACATAAAAGTTCTCAACATTTCTCAAACTTCACATTTTTTCACTTTCAGTTCGAATCCCATCAAAATCAAATCCGTTTCTCACCACATTTCATAGATCATTTAATTTAAACATATTGGATTTGTTCCGGGCTCCGTAACCATAATACGACTCCAATTTCACAGATTCCCATCACATTTCACTTTCACAAGCCTTCATATTTTTCAGAAAATAATTTTCTTTATAAATTTATTATTTAATCAATTGTTTTTTCATAAAGGCTTCCCGGCTCGCGCCCGGGCTGCGCTACACAACAAGGTGAGATAAAAGGAGGCTTTCACAGCCTCGGAACACAGACTTAAATAGAATTATACGTGGTGACTTTTCGGGTCATCACAATCTCCACCTCTAAAACAAACGTTCGTCCTCGAACGGACATAGAGATATACCTGGATCGGGGAAAAGATGGGGATATCGACTCTGCATATCGAACTCGGATTCCCAAGTCGCTGCCTCAACAGGTTGACCTCTCCACTGAACACGAACTGACGGATAACTCTTCTATCTCAACTGACTATCCTGCCGGTCCAAAATAGCTACCGGCTCTTCTTCATAAGTCAAGTCTTTGTCCAATTGAACAGAGCTGAAATCTAACACGTGAGATGGGTCACCATGATATTTTTGGAGCATTGACACATGAAATACCGGATGAACTGAGGATAACCCTGGAGGTAATGCAAGTCTATAAGCTACCTCCCCCACCTTATCAAGAACCTCAAATGGCCCAATATACCTAGGGCTCAACTTACCCTTCTTCCAAAATCTCATCACACTCTTCATGGGCGACACACAGAGCAATACTCTGTCTCCAATGATGAATGCTACATCACGAACTTTACGATCGGCGTAACTCTTTTGCCTAGACTGAGGTGCGCGAAGTTTCTCCTGAATAGTCTTGACCTTATCTAAGGCCTCCTGAAGTAAATTTGTACCCAACAATCGAGCCTCTCCTGGCTCAAACCACCCAACTGGCGATCTGCACCGCCTACCATATAACGATTCATAAGGAGCCATCTGAATGCTCGACTGATAACTATTAATATAAGCAAATTCTGCTAATGGCAAGAATCGATCCCATGCACCTCCAAAATCAATAACGCAAGCACGAAGCATGTCCTCCAATTTTTGAATGGTACGCTCAGACTGACATCCGTCTGAGGGTGAAATGTTGTGCTGAGATCTATCTGGATACCCAACTCACTATGCAATGTTATCCATAAATGCGAGGTGAACTGAGGACCTTGATCTGATATGATAGACACGGTCACCCCATGGAGGCGAACAATCTCCCGAATATACAACTCAGCCAATCGCTCTGAAGTATAAGTACTAGCCACTGGGATGAAGTGTGCTGACTTGGTCAGCCTATCTACAATAACCCAAACCAAATCGAACTTCCTCTGAGTCCGTGGGAGCCCAACAACGAAGTCCATAGTGATACGCTCCCACTTCCACTCAAGATCTTTATCTGCTAAAGTAAACCACCAGGTCTTTGATGTTCATATTACCTGCTGACAATTTAAGCAACGAGCTACATAGGCCACAATGTCCTTTTTCATTCTTCTTAACTAATAGTGTTGTTTCAAGTCTTGGTACATTTTCGCTGCACCTGGGTGAATAGAGTACTTGGAACTGTGAGCCTCCTTAAGGATCAACTCACGAAGACCATCAAAATTAGGCACACAAAGCCTACCCTGCATCCTCAAAATGACATCATCTCATACCGTAACCTTCTTGGCATCACCGTGCCGAACCTTGTCTCTAAGGATCGCCAAATGTCGGTCATCATCCTGCCGCTCTCGGATTCGATCAATTAGAGAAGACCGAGCGACAATACAAACTAGAACACTGCTGGGAGAAATGTCTAATCTCACGAATTGATTAGACAAAGTCTGAATGTCTGAAGCTAACGGCCTCTCGCCGACCAGAATATACGCAAGACTGCCCATACTCACTGCCCTTCCACTCAATGCATCGGCCACCACATTAGCCTTCCCCGGGTGATACAATATAGTAACATCATAATCTTTTAACAACTGTAACCACCTCCGCTGCCTCAAATTTATATCTTTTTGCTTGAATAAGTACTGGAGGTTGCAATGGTCAGTGAAAATCTCACATGGCACACCATAAAGATAATGCCTCCAAATTTTCAAAGCATGCACAATAGCTGCCAACTCTAAATCATGAACACGGTAATTCTTCTCACAGACTTTCAACTGACGAGACGCATACGCAATCACCCTACCGTCCTGCATCAACACTGCACCAAGGCCAACTCTAGAAGCATCGCAATACACCGTGAAAGAATCCGAATCTGATGATAGCACCAACACCGGTGCTGAAGTCAAGGCTGTCTTGAGCTTCTGGAAGCTCGCCTCGCACTCATCTGATCATTTAAGTGGAGAATTCTTTTGAGTCAATTTAGTCATTGGGGCTGCTATGGATGAGAACCCCTCTACAAAATGACGATAGTAACCAGCCAAACCCAAGAAACTCCTAATTTCTGTGGCTTTTATGGGTCTAGGCCAGTTCTTGACTGCCTCTACTTTCTTAGGGTCAACTTGAATACCCCCTACTGATACGATATGACCCAAAAAGGCTACTGAATCTAACCAGAACTCACATTTAGAAAACTTAGCATATAACTGATTATCCCTCAAAGTCTTGAGTGCTATACGGAGATGTTGCTCATGCTCTTCCTGACTGCAGGAATATATAAGAATATCATTAATGAACACGATTACAAAAGAGTCCATATGTGGCTTGAAAATTCGATTCATTAAATCCATAAAGGCTGCTGGAGCATTAGTCAGCCCAAAGGACATAACAAAAATTCATAGTGCCCATACCTCGTACGAAAAGCTATCTTAGGGATATCGGAAGCCCTAATCTTCAGCTAATGGTAGCCTGACCTCAAATCAATTTTCGAAAACACTCTAGCACCCTGAAGCTGGTCAAATAGGTCATCAATCCTTGGCAACGGATTTGTGTTCTTGATAGTAACTTTATTTAACTGCCTGTAGTTTATGCACATTCTCATTGACCCATCCTTTTTCTTTACAAATAAAACTGGTGCACCCCAAGGTGAGACACTGGGTCTTATGAAACCCTTATTTAACAAATCTGGCAACTGTACTTTTAACTCTTTCAATTCTGGTGGGGCCATCCGATATGGAGGAAAGGAAATGGGCTGAGTGCCCGGAGCCACATCAATACAAAAATCAATATCTCTATCGGGCGGCATACCCGACAGATCTGAATGAAATACCTTAGGAAATTCACGCACGATAGAAACTGACTCTATAGAAGAAGCCTCAGCATTAGAATCACGAATATGAGCCAAATAAGCTAAATACCCTTTCTCTATCATGCGACAAGCCTTGTCATATGAAATTACTCCTTTAGGAGAACGACTAGGAATTCCTTTACATTCTAATCTAGGCAATCCCGCTAACGCTAAAGTATTGGTCTTGGCATGACAGTCTAAAATGACATAATAGGGTGACAACCAATCCATGCCTAGTATAATATCAAAGTCAACCATGTCTAGAAGTAAAATATCGACACTAGTTTCAAGACCTTTAATGACTACCACGCACGAACGATATACTCGATCTACCACAATAGCATCCCCCACCGGTGTAGACACATAAACAGGAACACTCAAGGGATCACGGGGCACATTCAAATATGAGGCAAAATAGGATGAAACGTACGAATAAGTAGACCCCAGATCAAACAAAATGGAAGCAGCTATATCACAAACTGAGATGATACCTGTAATAACATCGTCGGAAGATTCTGCCTCAGGCTTAGCTGGAAAAGCATATAGTCGGGGCTGAGCCCCACCACCCTGAACAACACCTCTGGGAGGGCCTCCACCTCTAGCAAGCTGGTCTCCACCTCTAACATTTTGGCCTCTACCCCTGACTGCCTGACCTCTACCCCCCGCTGGCTGGGCAGGTGGTGCTACAACTGGTTCCAGAATTATGGCATGAGAACCCTGGTACTGATGTTGACTACCCAAAAGTCTCAGGCAAACACTACGAACATGCCCATATTCGCCACACTCAAAACATCCCTCCTGATACGAGGACTGACCCTGACGAGCCGGCTGCCCACGATAATAACTTCGCAGAGGAGGTGCTCTAATAGGAGCTGAAGAAGCACTGTAGACTGGCTGAGCAGAAGGAGGTATATAAGAACCACGACCCCCAGAATTACCATGTGAGGCCTGTAACGCTGAATGGAATGGCCTGGATGAATGACCTCTGCTAAATGAAGTCTCGCCTCTAGATGAGGCACCACTGAAAACAACGGAGTGACGAGGTCTCTTGTCTGACCCCTGACCTCCTATCCCAAGAATTGACTCAACCCTCCTAGCCATGTTAGCTGCATTCTGAAGAGAAATCTCGGACCCTGTCTCTTTGGCCATTTGCAACCTGATGGGCTGAGCAAGGCTATCAATAAACCGTCTGACCCTTTCCCTCTCTGTGGGAAATATAAGAGTAGCATGTCTAGCAATATCCACAAAACGAGTCTCGTACTGAGTTACGGTCATGTTACCCTACTGTAGTCGCTCAAACTAACGACGCTTATCCTATCGGTTAGTGACCGGTAAGAACTTCTCCAAGAAGAGATGAGAGAACTGATCCCAAGTCAAAGCAGGTGATCCAGCTGGCTTAGTCAACAAATAATCTTTCCACCATTGCTTGGCAGAACCAGTCATCTGAAAAGCTGCAAAGTCGACCCCATTGGTCTCCAAAATACCCATATTACTCAACACCTCCTGACATTTATCTAGATATTCCTATGGGTCCTCCGAAGTAGCACAACTAAAATGTACATGAAATAGCTTAATGAACTTGTCAAGTCTCCACAAAGCATCTGATGACATGGCTTCCCCATTAGCGGGCGACACTGCTGTAACCGATTGAATTACCCCAACGGTATTGATCCCTGGAGTCTAAACTTGCGGAGTAGTCTAAACTAGGGTATGAGTAGTAGGATTCGGGTCTCCTCCTCCAGCCTGAGATACGGCTGCTGCAGCAGGAAAGGTACCAGTCTGGGCCACACTCTCCATAAGGCCCACTAAACGGACCAAAGCATGAAGGACTGGGGTAGCAATAAACCCCTCGGGAACCTGAGCTGGTCCGACTAGAACAGTCTGAGCTGGAACCCCCTCATCAATCTCAATCTGAGGTCCCTCAGTTGTGGCTACTGCCTGAGAAACGGGCTGAGTTCTTCCCCTACCCCGGCCTCTGCCCCTAGTAGGAGCTGCTGCTGCTGGAGGTCCGGAATTTTGGTTAGCGGAAGATGAGGCACGTGTTTTCGCCATCTACGAGAGAATAAAAGAATTCGAATCAGTATTTGAGGTGAAAGAATCGCACGATATAGTAGAAATAGAAATAGAGTTGTTTCCTAACTCAATAGCTTCTAATAGATAAGTACAGACGTCTCCGTACCGATCCTTCAGACTCTACTAAGCTTGTTTGGGGATTGTGATACCTAAGTAAACCTAGAGCTCTGATACCAACTTCTCACGACCAAAATTCCCAACCTTTAGGGATCGTGATGGCGCCTAACACCACACTTGCTAGGCAAGCCAATGTTAGATTCCGTTTAACAATATCCCACAATCTTAGTACTGAAACATGAATAATCTTAATTTAAAAAAAAATTTCAACTGTCATAGCTTTCATCAATTTCCCAAGACAGTCTGAGTTGTCATAACTCGCACGATCTCAATAGTCATAATTCCAATAATCTCAAAACCAAATGAAATATTAATCCATTGTATGAAAAGAGTTACGAACTACTTGAAAAATAAACTCCATAACTACCCCCAGGGTCTAGTGTCACAAATCCACAAATGACTAAAGAATACTACAAAGAATGTCTGAAAGAAATAGTGAACTGTTCTAAACAAATGTAAAACAGTATGTAAAAATGTAGGAGAAGACTCTTGGATATTTGCGAATGCCGGCAGATGTACCTCGTGTCTCCAATGCGATCAGGTAGTCAACCTAGAATCCTCTATTGCTGGAAAACATCTGGATATGTGCAAAAAGAGCACATAGTGTAGCATCAGTACAACCGACCCCATGTACTGAGTAAGTGCCGAGCCTAACCTCCGCAAAGTAGTGACGAGGCTAGGTCGGGCTTTAACAATATATATAATCTATGACAACATTTAATGATAAAACTAGAAAGGAAGCCGAACGGTAAATTAATAAACTGCAATGAAATAGAATACTCAGCTATAACCAATTTCTCAATAACTTTTCAACATCTCCGTTCTCTCACTTTAAATGAAACAGTACAACATAATTTAAAGAATAATAAAATTGCTGTCTCGGCCTTTCACACTTTCACTTTGTCTTTTCTTTTAAACATAAGTAACGATATCAATCTCATTATAAATAATAATATGCTCCTTTATCCCTCCTTTTTGCGGCGTGCAACCCGCTCCCACCTGTCCTCCTTTATTACTCCTCCCTATAGTATCTCTCTTATTACTCATGTTGCGGCGTGCAACCCGATCCCACATGTCCTCCCTTATTGCTCCTTATTGCGGCGTGCAACTCGCTCCCACCAGACTTATCATATCAAATAAATTCATAAGAATTTCACAAGTCAGGCCAAGCCTATCAGAATACTTTCATTTTCAACAATTATAACTGATAAATTGCGTTTATCTCACAACTTTACCAAACATCTCGAAATCATGAAACTAACAATAATCTCACAGTATACATACGTTTATTCCATAACCAGAACCAATACCAAATATCTCAGCCAGGTGTACATCACAAAGGAACCAGCTCAACAACCAACACTCTTTCAAATAGGTACAAAGATGACAAACAACGACCCAACAAGCCAAAAAAATCAATGAAACAGAGTGAACATATAACAGTTAAGACAATAAGCAATTAAGTGGGGAAACGAGAAAGAAGATCATACTTAACAAGGATTTGGGTGGTTCATAGATACTCGTCACCACACCTATACACCACACCCATGCAAACCACGTAGCAAACAAGGGGGAGTCCTATTCCCTCAAGCTAAAGTTAGGCCAAACACTTACCTCGAATGCCAGAACCCAATTCAAGTCTCAATCACTACCTTACCCCTTGATTCCAACACCAATTCGCTCGTATCTAATCACAAGTTACTTAATTATATCAATGAATGCCAGTTGAATGAACTCCAATGCATAGAAAAGAGTTTTCTAGAGTTTTTCCCCAAAATTCAGAAATTTGACACCGGGCCCGCTTGGTCCAAATCCGATGTTCGGACCAAAATCGGATTACCCATTCACCCCCGAGCCCGGGTGTATGATTGGTTTTGGAACCCGTCCCCAATTGAGGTCTAAATTCCCAAATTTCAATGTTCTTAGGTTTTCCCCAAAATTCCCAATTTTCCCATGAAAATTCCTAGATTCTAAGATGAAATCTTGTAATAAGATGTTAAGGAATGAAGAAAAATAGTTAAAAATCACTTACAATTGTTTTGGAGAAGAAATGGTCTTTAGAAAATTGCCTATTGTGTTTTAGGGTTTTGAAAAATAGAAAAATAGCTGAAAATTACTTTATTTATAGGTACCCCTGCCCATGCCTCCACCACGGACTGCGTTCGAACGACCGCGTCCGCGAAGGCCTCATGCAGCTTCTCTGAAGTTCAACCGCCGCGGTCCGCACTATGGCGACCGCGACCGTGAAGCTGTTGCAGGTCCTCTGAAGTTGTCCACCGCAGATCGCGCTAAGGCGACCGCGACCGCGAAGGGAGCACCTCGGACCGACGCTAGGGCGACCGCGGCCGTGCTCCCAGGTTGAGAGACCTATTACTGCACCTGCAACACACAGTGATTTTAAGTCTAATGCACCTCAGAACCTCAAAACAAAAGTGCACACAACCTTGGAAACATATTCCAGTCTTATTCAAGTATTCAAAACATCGAATCACTATCATAAACATCGAATTATACCTCGAATCACATAAAAGTTCTCAACATTTCTCAAACTTCCAATTTTTCCACTTTAAGTTCGAATCCCATCAAAATCAAATCCGTTTCTCACCACATTTCATAGATCATTTAATTTAAACATATTGGATTTGTTCCGGGCTCCGTAACCATAATACGGGCCCCAATTTCACAGATTCCCATCACATTTCACTTTCACAAGCCTTCATATTTTTCAGTAAATAATTTTCTTTATAAATTCATTATTTCATCAATATTTTTTTCCATAAAGGCTTCCCGGCTACGCGCCCGGGTTGCGCTACACAACAAGGTGAGATGAAAGGAACCTTTCACGGCCTCAAAGCACAGACTTAAATAGAATTATACGGGATGACTTTTCGGGTCATCACAAGCATATTCTTGTTTAATTACTTTTAATAAGTAATACAAATAAATTATCTAAACCCTAGCCTTTGATATCACTTTTTCAATTGTGATTTTCAGTACTGAATCAGACATTTTTGTGAGTTCAACATTTCCTACATATTAATTTCAATAAAAAGAATAGTGTACCAAACATGATGTCACAATATAGCACAAAAAAGTCTCGAATATCTATAAGAAACTTTCAACGTACCAGGAGAAAGAGAGAGCTGAGAAACGGCAGTTAAGATCGAGAATCACAAAATAGGTAATCTGTCGATTCCTCGCAGATAATGGCTTTACATGACTGTTCCTGTATGTATCTTTCTATTCATGTAAAATTTCAAACGGGTCACTTAACTTAGAGGCAGAATTAGATTTTAAAGGCTAATTGCATATATCACCGAAAAAGATTTGGGATTTGAGAAAATATCAGATGGAGTCACAATTAGTAATTAAGGATTTTGTAACTCTAACATATGAATCACATTTTGGGAGTGGAATTTGACAAATTTGAGATGAAAAAAAAATAAAGAACTGTCACGACCCAAATTCCCACCCTTTGGGCCGTGACTGCGCCTAACGTTGAACCCGCTAGGCCAGCCAACGTATAACTTTCAATAGCAATTTTTTAAATCATTTAAAACTGAGCAAACGATAATTTGTCACTTTCAACAAATCCCCAACAAAATCCTGTAAGCACTTTCTTAACAAAGATAACGAAAACTTTAAGTATGCGAAAAATGAAGACATGATAAACATAAGTAGCGTAAACTTCCCACACTAGTAACTCTCACAACTTTACTGGGCCTTCCAAATCCCTTCAATTGTTTTACAGCA
>ML282188.1:73709-104938 GCA_005239495.1 Nicotiana undulata | reverse complement strand
GTCTACGGAGCCTCTAAGAGTACGAAGGATTTATATAATACTTGCCGGTAACAAGGCTCCGGCCATAACTTACACAAATACCAAAATAAAAATCTGGAAGAAGAGGTGGCATGAACCACACTGGGCCCTGAGAAGAGAGGGGCTCACCAAAACAGCTGATAGGACGTAGAGGAGGCACTACTGTCGGTGGGCTGGAGTACCTGCTATAGAACCACCTACAATCATCACAAGAATGTAGCGCCCCCGGCAAAAGGGACGTCAGTACATTTGAATTGTACTAGTATGTATGAACAAACTTTACTCTAAGTAAACACAATAATGCATATGCAAGAGACAGACAGAGAGTCACACAATCACTGCACAAGATATAGAAAGATACACAATGGAAGTTCCACAAATTTTCACTTCATCACAATCACAATCGCAATTCCACCCTTGTCCCTTCTCAACATTTCACCCTTATTTCTTCTGTTACGGCGCGCAACCCGTCAGTCAAAATCATTTATTATGTTTCTGTTGCGGCGTGAAACCCTATCCCAGCAGACAATCACAATCATTTGTCGTGTTTCTGTTGCGGCGTGCAACCCGATCCCACAGGACAATCACAATCACACCATTATCACTTCTCACATATCACCCTTATCTCCCCTGTTGCGGCGCGCAACCCGATCCCACCAAGCAATCATATCTCATATCAACGATGACAATTCATAGTTCGATCACAGAAAATTTCGGCAATAAGAATACAACTTCTTTACAACCCACAACACGTATAAAAAGAGAATCGGGCCACAACAAACCTTACCAAGCAGTGAATCACATACGATATTGCCACAACCTCTTTATTCAATTACATCACCCCACAAATCCTTTCATTACTTGTTACAGCCTTTAGAATATACATTCATACTCTTGGATTCATTATCCTACTAGCATTGTTTCACATAGCATAGTAGTGTGGTGATCAACTAAAGACAGACAAGTAATACACTTCACGCTTCAACATAATTCGGACAACCAGTTGCACATATTAATACCAATACACGTATCGTATGCTCGAACACCACAAAGCGATTTCACAAGATTAAAGTTAGCCATACATACCTGGAGTCGAGTTTCCCTTTTTAATTTCTATTGCAATTCACCGAACCGTCTAGCACCGTCAATCTAGTTCACCATGCGACATATTTACCTTAGAATTAGGAGTCTCGAATTCATTTGAGCATTTTATCAAACACTATGTGATCCCTTAGATTGACTAAACCCTTTTTAGTGAAAGATTACTCTACTTGCTTCCCTTTACTAGGTTATGGAAGATTATTCACATGCATGCAAGGTCCCAACTTTTCATCCTCAAGAACCAACCTATGTGTGTTTTATTCATAGTTAAATTCCTAGAATTTGAGAAAATAGAGTGAAGACTTACCTCTTATGATGAAGAAGATGGATACTACTCGATAAACTTCCAAGCCTGGGTAGAGATTGAGGACCAATTTGGGGAAGATGAGGACTTCACTCTCTAGAACCCACTCTCCCTTCTCTCTATTTTGTTTAGAAACCAGTTGAAATGAAAGGGGGAAGGGGTTAAATGAAACTGGGGTCGGGTAGAAAAATTTAGAAAATTAAAAGACCGTGTCGAATATGCGATCAGGAATGCGATCGCATTCCTGACATGCGGTCCGCATATTGAACCGCAGAATGGCCCCCAGGTGGGTCAAAATTTGAAAACATTCTGCCCGGTTATGCGATCGCATTGTACGTCGCATAACAGCCCTCCCCAAAACTCAAAGGCAATAATGCGACAGCTATGTGGTCCGCATAATCGAAATGCGGTCGCAGATTGGACAGCATAGTTGTCCTTCAGTTGGGCAGTGATCTGCCCGTGTATGTGACCACTATGCGGTTTACATACACGTTATGTGATCGCATAGTGCGTCGCATAACACCCAAATTTCTGGAAAAATCAAGTTCTTTCAAATCCCGGGGTACTTTTACACAATTAAGGTCCGTTTTTAAGAATTTCCACAGATATAACAACTCGGGGACTCGTTCGGGCATTATTTTCAGCAAGAAATTTTACGGGTCTTTACACTGAACAAGTATAAAGATAAGAATAACGAGAAAACGATATACACATAAAGGCTACGCAAAACAATACAGTAAGTTCGATAAGGAAGGGAAGCAACAGGTATTAGCGGGAAACATAAAATAGCACAAAAAGGTTAAAAAGAACCCAACGAAATCTGGAATGTGAATACACAACACAGACAAGTAATGACTCGGCAATTTCAACCACTTCTACATCAAGTCCGTAGTCATCTCCACGAGGTTCTGCACCTCGGACAAATCGCCACTCACGGGTCCCAATAACTGAACCCTAACATTGGCATCTTGTGCCCTTATTTCGAGTAATAACCGCACGGACGACTCACATGTCTATTGGGCTCATTTCCACACATATGGTAAGTACAACAGGACTATCTATATTCGACAACAACAAGGAAAACTTAACCCGATAAAAGTGCTGAACTAAGTGTATGCTTGTGCAGGTGTCCTAACATAATTTAACAGCCAATGAGCATAAGGAGGTAAAAAGGTGCAACACGTACAACGTCTTCTCACAAACTTCAAGACAAATAAGCTCGCACACCAAGTGTACCATTAGACAATATCAACAACAAGAATGCCCCGAGGCCAACACTATTATCACAAACTATCCCTGACATAGCCCACTTTGTCTCGCCACGTGTGCAATAGTAAAGTGTATGCTCGCCTTGTTTCGCCACACGTGCATAATCATGTTCCCACCTTGTCTCACCACATGCGCAACCCTCAATTTCAATTCTCGTCTTATCACGCCGCATGTGCAATATCAATAGTAAACACGGCACATCAGAAACCTCGTGCAAATCCCCATATCAATAATCGCACGGCAGAAACCTCGTGCATCACCATAGAAGGTACAATAACAACAATAGAAACAGTTCAAGATACAATAAATACATCAACTCAAGAACCTTCGGTCACAAGATAGGAAAAACTTGGTCACAAGAAATAAACACAATCAAAAAAACTAGGCATATTAAGAAGCACTCAACAAGGAAGGAAATAACATGTAGCAGCCGTACCTAATAGCACGGTTTAACAACAAGAAACTATCACGAATCTGATAACTCTATGCACGACAAGTCAACTAAGGTACAGTCTACCCAAACTTCCTCTAAGGTCAGTAGTTTCGAGGGTATTTCAACAATTTCCATTTAAGGACAAACAACATGGAATAATCATAACCTCAGCTAAGACCAAATAATAATAGGATGAGATGATAAAAATTACAATTAGACATAAGCAGTTAAGAAGACATAGCATGACAGTAAAAGGAGTAAAATCTTCAGATAAGCCAATCGGGAATCAGATAGGCAATAGAGTAAATCCGAAAAAAAAAGTAACTTCTACTTTGAACAGGTAGAGATGAAACTAGTAATTAGGAACTCAGTCATAACAAGAACAACTTCATACATGGTGAATATAAGGACCTACGAACCCAAAAAGGACAACCTTCCACAAATAAGTCTGAGCACGCACTCGTCACCTCACATACACGGACTACAATCAACATAGAAGACTCAATCCTAAAGGGTAGTTCCCCCACACAAGGTTAGGCAAGATACTTACCTCGAACCAAGCTCAAATAAATCTGAAACCACGCTCTTGCCACAAGTATCCAACTCCGAATGGCCCAAATATAATTAAATCAATTACATAACATAAATATAACTACAAGTAACTACTTTAGCTAATGAATTTGAAGTGAAGGCAAGAAAATAGGAAAAACGCCCAAAAAGCATCCCCGGGCCCACAACTCTGAATAGGGTAAAAATTACAAATTACGAACACCCATTCACTCATGAGTCTAACCATACCAAATTTTCTCAAATCCGATACCAAAATCTCGATCAAAACCCCAAAATTCGGTCTAAGAATTCTTTTCTCAAATCTTCCCCAATTTTCCACTCTAAATCACTCATTTGATGTTGAATTAAAGATATAATCATGAGAATTAACCAAAACTAGGTAAGAATCACTTACCCCAAACACCCATGCAAGAATCTATCCAAAAATCGCCCTCTACCGAGCTCCCAATTAAATTTTGTGATATAAACTCAAAACCCTCATTTTTGAACTTTAAATTTTGCCCAGGCGTTTCTTCTTCAGGTTCGCGGCCCACCCATCGCGTTCGCGATGAACAAACAATCTCAAAAGCGATTTCCAAACTCTTCTCAGATAGCCTCTAGTATAATGCCCATAACTCTTCGTACAAAACTCTAAATAACAAATGGATTAATGTTTTGAAAACTAGACACCAAGATCTACAACTTGCATGTTTTGGTTATCTTCCAGTTCCTTATAGGTTGTGAGATATGAGCCTCAAAGGTCAGACCTGTGTAACAGAAATTTTCTTCTTCGCGAACGCGAAGAACAAAGTCCCTGAAGCCAAATCATTCTTCGCGAACGCGAGGGAATCCTTGAGAACGTGAAGAACAACACAAGCATCGGCTATTGTAAAACAACCCGAAATGATCCGAAACTACCTCGAAACACGCCCGAGGCCCCGTCCAATCACACAAACCAGTCCCATAACATCACACGGACCTGCTTGAGACCTCAAATCATCTCAAACCACATCGAAATCATGGATCGCACCTCAATTCAAGCTTAATGAACTTTAGAAATTCAAACTTCTACATTCGATGTCGAAACCTATCAAATCACGCCGATTGACCTCAAATTTTGCACACAAGTCGCATTCGACATTACGGACCTACTCCAACTTCTGAAATGGGAATTCGACCCCGATATCAAAAAGTCCACTTTCGGTCAACCTTCTCAAAAACCTTCAAATTTCTAACTTTCGCCAAATTGCTTCAAATTACGCTACGGACCTCCAAATCCTAATCCGGACACACGTCTAAGTCCAAAATCACTATACGAAGCTGCTAACATCATCGAAAACGTATTCTGGAGCCGTTTACACCAAAGTCAAATTCCGACCAAATTCTCATCGCTTAAGCTTCCAACAATAAAATTTTCCTTCAAATTCGACTCCGAATCATCCAGTAGCTGAACTCAACTGTGCACGCAAGTTGATATACATAATGTGAAGATGTTCAAGACCTTACACCGCTGAACGGAACTTAAATTCTAAATACGACCGTTCGGGTCGTTACAATTGGTTTGATCTTTCTTTGCTTCTATCACGAGCCAAACTACCAAGTCGAGATGGCGCCTATCAGAGTACTAGGCTAACCGATTCGTGTCAAAACATACAAAGATCAATTTCAATAATTAATTTTCTAACCTTTTTCATCATAAATAATTTATAAGAAAATCCAAAACATATAAAAGAAAATAGATATGGCAATAACGGCCCGACATCGGGTGTCACTAGTCATGAGCATCTACGATACAAGTCTGATAGTGTTAGGTACAATACAGTCCAAAAGAAAGCAAAAAGAGTCTAATAATGATAACTACTGGAAGATAGGAAGGAGAAGATCAAGGTTGCGGTCGCCATGCAGCTACCTTGCTAGCTCCGGAATCAGCTGAGGACAATCAACACTCGCTCGAATGTTATGTGACACCTGGATCTACACACACGGTGTAGAGAGTAACGTGAGTACGTAAACTCAGTAAGTAACCACCATAAAAAAAGACTGAATGGCAATGACGAGCATTAATTACAATAAGTCCATAATATAAAATCTCAAGGAATGACATAAGGTCAAATCAGTGTTCGAGTCAAAACATCTCATAAAAACTCCAGTTTCGATAGAAAACATATATAAATATGTTTCAATAGTTTCAATAGTTTCA
Organism: Nicotiana undulata; assembly: GCA_005239495.1. Classification (NCBI taxonomy): domain Eukaryota; kingdom Viridiplantae; phylum Streptophyta; class Magnoliopsida; order Solanales; family Solanaceae; genus Nicotiana; species Nicotiana undulata. The sequence continues at coordinate 99,064 of ML282188.1, read as the reverse complement.
ATAAAGGCTCAATATAAAATAAAGTGAAAATAATTATGTCATAAAAAGCCCCTCGGGCAGAAAATATCACTCGTAAATAGCCTCTGCGGCAAGCCTCACAGTCACTCACGAACATCCCCTTGTGCATACCTCATAATCACTCATATTAGTCCTTCGGGCATACCTCACCATCACCCATGCCTCCCAGTCACTCGGCACTCGGCACTCGCACTCAGTTGGTACCTGCGCTCACTGGGGGTGTGTACAGACTCAGGAGGGGATCCTTCAGCCCAAGCGCAATATCAAGCCAAATCATGGCATCAAATCACTCAGGCCCTCGGCCTATAATAAACATGTTGCGGCGTGCAGCCCGATCCCATATCATATCCTCACAAATTAGGCCCTCAGCCTCACTCAGTCATATACCTCACAAGCCACTCAGACATTTCAATAAAATCAGGGGACTCAGCCCAAAACAACTTTCATATACCTCAAAATCTGATATGGAAATTATCAAATTAGATAAAAAATACCGAAATTGGCCAAACTCGACCCCGTGACTACATCTCAAAATCTGATATAATTTACAAAAATAAGAAACCTATTCACTCACGAGTCCAACCATACCAAATTTATCAAAATCTGATTTCGAATCGACATTCAACTCTCAAAAATCCTTTTTATTAAATTTCTACAATTTTCTCCAATTTTTCATCCCAATCCACTAATCAAATGATCAATTCAATTATATATTCATGTATTTTAGGCAAATCTGAATTGAATCACTTACCCTGATGAATTTCTTGAAAACAATTCGAAAAATCATCAAAACTCGAGCTCTCTAGGTCAAAATATGAAATAAAACCCTGAACTTCGTATTTATAGTGCACCCCTCGAATCCTTATTTTGCTGACCGCCAAACCTCCCCCCTCCCCCGGCTCGCCTCTTCGCGATCCGCAAAATTCTAGTCGCGGCCGCAAAAACCCTCCAACTCATTCGGTTGCGACAACTCCTCCGCTGTCCGCGTCAGCCTTCACTACTGACCGTGGTAATTCTGCCGCCTATGCGAAGTCCTTCCGTTGTCGGCGTAAATCCTGTGCGGTCCGCACTCCCAACTTCACAAACCCAACACCAGCAACTAGACCTCCACAAATGACGCCAAAACCAATCAAACCCTTGTCCGAATATCCCCAAATTTTGCACACTAGTCAAATATGACACCACGAATCTATTCTCACTTCCGGAATCCCATTTCGACCCCGATATCAAATTTTCCACTATCGACCGGAAATCTGTAAATTTCCAATTCACCAGTTCAAGCCTAATTCTACTACCGACACCCAAATTATATTCTGAACCCGAACCAACCAACTCGATACCATACAATACAGCTAAACAATACCTAAAGAAACAGAAATGGGGTAAACGGGCTAAAATCTCGGAACGACCGGCCGGGTCGTTACATCCTCCCCTTCTTAAACAGACGTTCGTCCTCGAACGCGTCTAGAACCATGCGTGGAGTCTCAAATAGGTGTAGATATCTACTCCGCATCTCCCGCTCGGTCTCCCATGTGGGCTCCTCTGCAGGTTGGCCTCTCCACTGCACTTTCACTGATGCTATATCCTTTGACCTCAACTTTCGAACCTGTCAACCCAAAATAGCCACTGGCTCCACATCATTAAGTCATATCACCCTCCAACTGAACCGTGCTGAAGTCCAAAACATGGGACGGTTCACCAACATACTTCTGAAGCATGGAAACATGAAACACCAGATGCACACTCGACAAGCTGGGTGGCAAAGCAAGCTCATAGGCCACCTCTCCAATCCTCCGAAGTACCTCAAACGGACCAATAAACCGGGGGCTCAACTTGCCCTTCTTCCCAAACCTCATAACACCCTTAATGAGTGATACCTCTAGTAGAACCTTCTCTCCAACCATGAAAGATACATCCCGGACCTTCCTATCCGCATATCTCTTCATCCTAGACTGCGTTGTGCGAAGCCGCTCGTGATTCAATATCATCTTATCTAAAGCATCTTTTACCAAATCTGTACCTAAGAGTCTAGCCTCACCCAGCTCAAACCAACCAATCGGAGATCTACACCTCCTCCCATATAAAGCCTCATACGGGGCCATCTGAATATTCAATTGATAACTATTATTTTATGCAAACTCCGCGAGTGGCAGAAACTAGTCCCATGAACCCCCAAAATCAGTGACACAAGCGCGCAACATGTCCTCCAGTATCTGGATAGTGCGCTCGGACTTCCCGTCCATCTGAGGGTGAAAAGATGTTCTCAACTCAATTTGAGTACCCAACTCCCATTGTACGACCCTCCAAAACTGCAATGTGAACTCAGTACCTCTATAAAAAATGATGGAAACTGGGACACCATGCAGACGAACGATCTATCGGATATAAATCTCAGCTGACCACTCTAAAGAGTAAGTAGTACCAACAAGAAAGAAGTGTGCAGACTTGGTCAGCCGATCCACAATAACCCATATAGCATCGAACTTCCTCATAGTCCGCGGGAGCCCAACTACAAAGTCCATGGTGATCCGCTCCCACTTCCACTCCGGAATATTCAATCCCTTAAGCACCCACCCGATCTCTGGTACTCATACTTAACCTTCTGGCAGTTGAGACACCGAGCCACAAATCTAACGATATCCTTCTTCATTCGCCACCACCAATAGTGTTGTCTCAAATCCTGGTACATCTTTGCGGCATCCGGATGGATGGAATACCGCGAGCTATGGGCCTCTTCAAGAATCAACTCTCGAAGCCCATCTACAATAGGCACACATATCCGACCCTGAATCCTCATCACACCGTCATCACTAATGGTCACATAACCTTGCCGGACCCTATCCTGAAGAGCGAGAAAGTGTGGGTCATCATACTGACACTCCCTGATACAGTCATAAAGAGAAAACCTGGAGACTACACAAGCCAATACCCGTCTAGGCTCCAATATATCCAATCTCACAAGCTGGCCCGCTAAGGCCTGGACATCCAACGCTAAATGTCTCTCTGCTGCTGAAAGATATGCTAAGCTCCCTAAACTCTCTGCCCGACGAGTCAAGGCATCGGCCACTACATTGGCCTTTCCCATATGGTACAAAATAGTGATATCATAGTCCTTAAGAAGCTCCAATCATCTCCGCTGGAGTAAATTAAGATCCTTCTACTTAAACAGATGTTGCAGACTCCGGGTATTAGTATAAATCTCATAATTAACCCCATACAAATAATGACGCCAAATCTTCAAGGCGTGAACAATGGTTGCTAACTCAAGATCATGCACCGGATAATTCTTCTCATGAGTCTTCAATTGGCGCGAGGCGTAGGCAATCACCCTAACCTCCTGCATCAGAACACAACCAATGCCTATCCTCGAGGCATCACAATATACGGTATAAGAACCTAAAGCTGATAGAAGAACTAACACTGGAGCTGTGGTCAAAGCAGTCTTGAGCTTCTAAAATCTCTCTTCACATTCATCCGACCACCTGAATGGAGCACCCTTCTGGGTCAACTTGGTCAAGGACGAGGCAATAGACAAAAATCCATCCACAAAGCAATGATAATATCCCGTCCAACTAAGGAAGCTCCTAATTTCCGTAGCCGAGGACGGTCGCCAACTCTGCACTACCTCTATCTTCTTGGGATCCACCTGAATACCCTCAGTGGACACCACATGTCCCAAGAATGCTACCGAGCCAAGCCAAAACTCACACATGGAGAACTTTGCATAAAGCTTCTCCTTCCTCAACCTCTGCAACACAACTCTCAAATGTTGAGCATGCTCCGCCTGGCTTTGAGAGTATACCAGAATATCATCAATGAACACAATCAGGAAGGAATCCAAATATGGCTGGAATACAATGTTCATTTGATGCATGAACGCTGCTGGGGCATTAGTTAGCCCAAAAGGCATCACCAAGAACTCATAATGGCCATAACGGGTCCTAAAGTTGTCTTAGGAATATACAAATCCCGAATCTTCAGTTGATGATAACTAGACCTCAAATCAATCTTAGAGAACATCCTCACTCCCTGAAGCCGGTCAAAAAAATCATCAATACGAGGAAAAGGATACTTGTTCTTGACTGTAACATTGTTCAACTTCCTGTAGTCAATACACATTCTCATGAAACCATCATTCTTCTTCACAAATAGAATCGGCACACCCCAAGGCGACACACTAGTCCAAATGAACCCCTTATCTATGAGTTCCTGAAGATGTTCTTTCAATTCCTTCAACTCCGGTGGCGCCATATGATACGGTGGAATAGAATAGGCTGAGTTCCTGGCACCAAATCAATACCAAAATCAACATCCCTAGCAAGCGGCATACCCGGCAGGTCTGCAGGAAACACGTCCGGAAAATCACGGACAACTGGAACAGAATCAATAGTGGGAGTCTCTACACTGACATCCCTCACCAAAGACAAATAAGATAGGCAACCTTTCTATAAAACCATATGCTGAGCCTTCAGGTATTAAATCACCCTACTAGGCACATGATCTATGGAACCTCTCCACTCAACTCTTGGAAATTCCGGAATCGCTAAGGTCATGGTCTTAGTGTGACAATCTCATGACATGGAGATAACCAATCCATGCCCAGTATCACATCAAAGTTAACCATACTAGGCTATAACAAATCCACTCAGGTATCCAGATCTCCAATAGACACCACACATGACAGATACACGTGGTCCACCATAATAAAATCGCCCACAAGAGTAGACACATGAACATATGTAACTAAAGACTCACGGGGTATATCCAGAAAATGGGCAAAATATGATGAAACATATGAATATGTGGAACCAGGCATCTCGATGACAGATTGAAACAATACATGTATTCACGGGATCTGAAGCCATAGTGTCTGGTCTAGCTGGAAGTGCATAAAAACGGGCCTGACCACCACCTGATCGGCCCTCCCCTCTAGAGCGGCCTCTAGCTGCCTGACCCCCACCCCTAGCTGGCTGGGCGGGTAGGGAAGTAACTAGATCTGAAGTCGAGGGTTGACACCTCTGCTGGAATGAACCCCCATGGAGACGAGGACACTGCCTCCACATTTTCCCAAACCCTCCACACTCAAAAAAACTCCCTGGTGAGGGGGACGGGGATTGAAAGGAACCCCTAGCACCGGGATAACTGATAGAAGAACCTGGCATGGAGGAGCCCTGAACTGATACTGCCCGGGATGAACTCTAGGCTGGAACAGAACTGAAAGATGAGTGACCCGGATAAGAACTGCGAGAAGCATGCCCCAATAATGCACCACTAAGAACTGGGCGAGATGATTGAGTAGACCTAAATGGACGGCCTCTACAATGCTGAAACTGACCCCCATGTGGAGCACCACTGAATCCACCCTGACCACGAGGCCTCTAAGCCTCCATCTCGCTCCTCTTGACTACGAACCATCTCGATCTATCAAGCAATATCGACAACCTCATCAAAATTCGCACCAGATACCCTCTCTTGGGTCATAAGCAATCGAAGCTAAAAACTGAGGCCATCTATAAACCTCCTGATCCTCTCTCGGTCTGTAGGAACCAACCAGACCGCATGACGATCCAACTCGGAGAATCTCATCTCATACTGTGTAACTGACATATCACCCTGGTGAAAATGCTATAACTGCCTGCGCATCTCCTCTCTGCGGGACTCAAGTAAAAACTTCTCCATAAAGAGAACGGCGAACTGCTACCAAGTAAGGGGCGCTGCACCAACTGACCTACGCCTCTCGTAAGCCTCCCACCAGCTTAGTGCAGCACTAGAGAGCTGAAAAGTAGTGAATGAGACCCCACCGGTCTCCAAAATACCTGTTGTCCGAAGCATCCTATGACACTTGTCCAAGAAACAATGTGCATCCTCACCCTCAACACCACAAAATGACGGAGACTGGAGTCTCCAATCTGCGCTGCTAGTCCTCGGGCATAATAGGAGTTACATAATCCTGAGCAGATGCAACTGGCTGGGCTGGAGGTGCCCCCAGTGTATGAAGTCCCTAGACAACCTGATCCGGGGTGCGAGCGGCGGGAGTCTGGCCTGAGAAGTAGCTGTTGTAGTAGAAACGGCGACCGCCTGAGAAAGACAGGTGCACACGGTTAACATTTAAGCCAAGGTCTTCTGAAGACCCGGAATAACAATAAGCACAGTCGGTGCCTGAGCCGGTCCTGCTGGAACATCTACGGCTGTGAGCTGATCCGGAACAACAGGAGGGTCTATAGGTACTGCCCCGGCTGCTGCGCTGGCTACACCCTTACCCCTACCACGGCCTCGACCCCTCGTGGGTCCAACTATTGGTTGTTCATCCTATCTGGTAGCACGTGTCCTCACCATCTGTGAGAGAATGAAACAATAGAGGTTTAGTTACCAGAGGCAATGAGTTCGCACGACAAGAGTTCAAGAATGTGGAATTTTTCCTAAGGGTTCTGCAGCCTCTCAAAGATAAGTACAGACGTCTCCGTACCGATCTGCAAGACTCTACTAAACCTGCTCATGACCTTTGAGACCTATGTAACCTAGGCTTTGATACTAACTTGTCACGACCCAAACTACCAAGTCATGATGGCGCCTATAGCAGTACTAGGCTAGCCGATTCGTGATTCAAAACATACAAAGATCCATTTCAATAATTAATTTTGTAACCTTTTTCATCATAAATCTTTCATAAAATAATCCAAAACAGATAAAAGAAAACAAATATGGAAATAACGGCCCGACATCGAGTGTAACTAGTCATGAGCATCTACGATACAAGTCTAATAGTGCTAGGTCCAATACAGTCCAAAAGAAAGCAAAAGGAGTCTAATAGTGATAACTACTGGAAGATAGGAGGGACAAGAGCAAGGTTGCGGTCGCCATGCAGCTACCTTGCTAACTCCGAAATCAGCTGAGGATAATCAACACTCGCTCGAATGTCCCGTGACACCTGGATCTGCACACAAGGTGCAGGGAGTAATGTGAGTACACCAACTCAATAAGTAACCACCATAAATAAAGACTGAGTGGCAGTGACGAGCTGTAAAATCACAATAAGTTCATAATATAAAATCCCAGGGAACGACATAAGGTCAAATCAGTGTACGAGTCAGAATATCTCATAAAAGCTCCAGTTTCGATAGAAAACATGTATAAATATTTTTCAACAGTTTCAATAAAGGCTCAATATAAATTATAGTGAAAATAATGATGTCATAAAAAGCCCCTCGGGCAAAAAATATCACTCATAAATAGCCCCTCGGGCAAGCCTGACACTCATGAACATCCCCTCGGGCATACCTCAGAATCACTCATATCTGCCCTTCGGGCATACCTGACCATCACTCATGCCTCCCAGTCACTTGGCACTCGCACACAGTAGGTACCTGCGCTCACTAGGGGTGTGTATAGACTCCAGAGGGGCTCCTTCAGCCCAAGCGCTATATCAAGCCAAATCATGACATCAAATCACTCAGGCCCTCAGCCTATAATAAACATGTTGCGGCATGCAGCTCGATCCCATATCATATCCTCACAAATCAGGCCCTCGGCCTCACTCAGTCATATAACTCACAAGCCACTCGGGCATTTCAATAAAATCAGGGGACTCAGCCCAAAAAAACTTTCATATACCTCAAAATCTGATATGGAAATTATCAAATTAGATAAAAAAATCCCAAAATTCGCCTAATCTGGCCCCCGGGCCCGCATCTCAAAATCTAATAAAAGTTACAAAAATAAGAAAATCATTCACTCACGAGTCCAACCACACCAATTTATCAAAATCCGACTTCGAATCGACATTCAACTCTCAAAAATCCATTTTATGAAGCTTCTACAATTTTCCCCAATTTTTCATCCCAATTCACTAATCAAATGATCAATTAAATGATATATTCATGTATTTTAGCCAAATCTGAGTTAGAATCACTTACCTCGATTAATTCTTGCAAAAACCTTCGAAAAATCGCCAAAACCCGAGCTCTCTAGGTAAAAATATGAAATACAACCTTGAACCTCGTATTTATAGTTCACCCCTCGGATCCATATTTCGCTGACCGCCAAAAACCACCACCCTCACGCTCTCCCCTCCGCGATCCGCGGAATTCCAGTCGCGGCTGCGAAAAACCTCCAACTCTTGCAGTTGCGACAAATCCTCTGTTGTCCGCGCCACCCTCCACTGCTAACCGCGAAAATTCTGCCGCCTTCGTGAAGTCCTTCCGTTGTCGATGTAAATCCTGCGTGGTCCGCACTCCCAACTTCAGAAACCCAACACCAGCAACACCAACAACTACTTTCAACAACTAAACTCATCCGATAACTATTCGAAAAACCCTCCCCTCCCCTCGAGACCTCAACCAACCACACCAACACGTCCCATAACATCATTCAAACTTAGCCAAACCTACAAATCCCTCAAAACAACACCATAGTATCAAATCAAGCCCCGATTCAAGCCTAAGAACTCAAAACTCCTAAATTCCACAAATGGCGCCAAAACAAATAAACCTTGTCCGAATATCCTCACATTTTGCACACCAGTCAAATATGACACCACGAATGTATTCCCACTTCTGGAATTCCATTCCGACCCCCATATCAAATTTTTCACTATCGACCGGAAATCGCTAAATTTTCAATTTCACCAGTTCAAGCCTTATTCTACTATAGACTCCCAAATTACATTCTGAACCCTAACCAACTAACTCGATACCATACAATACAGCTGAACAGTACCTAAAGAAATAGAAATGGGGGAAACATGCTAAAACTCCCAGAACGACCGGTCGGGTCGTTACAGCTTCTCATCTTGAATGAGCAGTGAAAAAGCTTGTGAAAGAGTTGGCAGCGGATTCATCATAAGAATGCTTCAACGAACGAAAGTGTAGACCTCATTAAGTCCCATGAGGAACTGTATTAATCTCATGTCCTGCTCGGCCTTGTGCATGTTCTCCTTGGCACCACAAGTACATGTACAACTGCAGTGAGTCTTCTTACTTAAAGTATTCAGCTCTTCTTAGAGCTTTTTCAACTTAGTGTAATAACCTATAATTTCCAGCACACCCTAAGACAGACCGTTCATTTCCTTTTGGATTTGGTACAGCCTAACACCATTAGTTTGCTCATACCGATCCTCCAATTCTCTCCACAGTTCAACAACATTATTAGCATATTCCACACTGTCTGCAATGTCTTTGGAGAGTGAATTTAGAAACTAAGACGTTAGTATATCATCGCATCGTTCCTACTGACGAAATTTTTGAGACTGGGAATCTGGTGATTTGCACTCCCCACTAATAAACCCTAACTTGTTTTTGACGGACAAACCTCGCATGACATTACACATCCAAGATCTATACCCAGTTCCGCTGAAAGGAACAGAGACGAGCATCGCTCTAGGGTTGTCTGACGGATGTAGATAGAGCGGATCTCTTGGACCTATTTCGGTGCTCATCGTGGCGGCGACACTGGTATCACCAACAGATGCATCTTCCTAATCTAGTGCAACCATAAGTAGATGAATTTATTGTGTCACACACTGATTGCATGTGAAATTTGAAGAATCAGCTATTAGTTTTGCAATTCGAACGGACTAGGGCAAGTGACGATCGAACTTGAGAAAGGCCCAGAAGAAATAAAAACTAGTAGATGAAACTACGATAGACAATGACAGCTAATCGAGCATGAGCTTCCTCACTTTGATACCATGTTAAATCTGCGATTGATGATGAGCTTGAAGCTCGATCCGGAGCTTCAATGGAGTCCTTCTAGAGAGTTCTGTGAAAGAGAAACAAGAATTGGGAAAGTGAAAGCTCACTCTCATTTGTCAATGTAGTACAAAGTATATACACGTGTAATACCAAAAATATAACTAATGTTGAGCTGGCCGACTAACTAACCCTACTAAGTGTACAACTAACTAACATTGCATATGAAAGTATAATTATACAAGTCCCAACAGTACGTGCAAAAACAACGAAAAAGCTAATTAAAGTGGACCCGAAAAAGTATATGTTTTGAACCTTACGGTAGCCAGTGAAGAATAATTAAACATTGAATTAATAAAAAAATATGATTTTGATCCCTCCATACTAGACTCGCGCAGATTTAAGGAACTATTACCATTAAATCATTTATCTATCAGTGTGCCATGCTAAATTTATACTTTCACTTGAACTATTTTTCTTTAACATATCATCTCTTAACATTCTGAATTTTGTGTTATAACATCTTCCATTAATTAAGGTCGCGGTGATTTAGAAACGATATTCACATCCAACAATAATCCGCATATTACATATCATGATTAGAGTATTAAAACGTACAATCATTTCATTGTTAGAAGCAAATATAGTTCTTCACGATAACATTAGTTTACAAGCTTGTTCGACTTGTAATATTTGGTTGTGCAAACGTCGAAGCAGCCTTCTATTTTCTTTTCATCTGCAACCAAATTAAAGAATTCGTAAGTACATTCATTACATATAACTGTGCTTTCATCACTGTACTACATGAGTTAGCATGACTTTAATGCATATACATAAAAGGGATTTTTTCTTATTAGAACAATATTTATCCGTTCTAGCTTAATTGGTTCTTTTGTTTCAAAAAGTAGCTAGGTTTTTTTTTTTTTATTTGTAAAATATATACAAATTCTATCAAAATATATAATATACAATTTATATAGTACAATTTTTTATTGTATAGAATCCAATCGCAACATATAACTTACATACAACTTGCGTATATATTTTTTATTATATACAAATTCGGTCAAAATATACAACTTACATATAATTTTATAAAACTTACACACAATTATATTATTATATGTATCCTCTTCGATTTTCAATCTAAAATTCTAACTAAAACCAACTCTAATCTTCACCCAGTCTCTCAAATTGAGATATAAACTCTTAAGGATATTCTATCGTTTGCAGTAACACTTAATTCAAACAGATAATAAATTAGCAAAACTCAATTTTTAAATTCAAAATTTCGAAACTTTTCAAGGTTGTTAATAGAGATTTTAATGGATCTTAATTAGATTTATTATTTTTGATGAAATGATTGTGATCTTTTCAACAATATCTTAAACACAAAATCGTTAATTCGTTCACTTGAGTCTATGATCTTCCTCCTTGTTTTTACAAAACTTGGCGAAGCATTGTAGTAAAAAATCAAACAATAAATTGAAATTTTGAATCCGCCTCTAAAATAACATAATTTTGCGAAGAAAATGAGAGAGATACCTGTGGTAATGTTGGAGCACTGCTCATAACAACTAGTGTTGTGAGTCATAGCTTCATAAATGTTAGAAATTGTGCATCTTTTCAAGCATGCATGAGAACAGAAAACAGGTTCAACAGAAGTTAGACATGTTAGCCTGCATAGTGCTTTACAAGATATTTTACTTTCACCCACATTAGCTTCAACATTTGATACCATCATAAATATGAAAAAGATTGCAAATACAAACACCCTTTTGAGATTCATGGTTGTATTTATTTTTTCCTTTTTCTATTCTGCTTTATAAACTAAAGGTATTACTTTTGATTTGAATATTTTAAAAAATGGCAAAAATGATGCTATTTATAACTCAAGTTTCATCTGCATTTAAGAAAAGTTTATAGATTGTGCCAATACACACATAATCAGATCTTTTACTTTCTCTTTGTCCTTAAATTCTCCCATTAATACCTACTTGGTCAAAGTCAAAGTGAATTAAACTTCTTTCTCTCATCTACTTAAGTTGGTAAGGCTGTTATGTTTTGACTTGACATAGATGCACGATATGATTCCAATTGAGATTTTTTGGTTCTTATAACATATAGGAAACTATATTACCAAATATGTTCATGGTTTGGAAATTATCCGTCCTGTTAAAAGTTTTTCTACAAAAAAGATACAATGCATTAAATACAGAATCTTAGTAGCTATAATCTTCCTATTTAGACGCTAAAATTAGGGAAGTAAATATTCTTCAAGATATTTCATTAAATAAGGAATCATTGTAGCATTAAAATTCCTTATTTAGGCGCGCTAATATTGGGGAATTAAAGATTCTTTCAGAAATTTTCAAACGCAAATCACGATGTATTAATTTTCGTCTCTTTCTATTCAATGTACCCAGTTTGTAGATATTTTGTAGATAAATTGTAGATTATTTGTATTCTCATTGTAGATGCTTTATTTTTTATTTTCACAAATAAAAAATGACTAAATCTTCTACAGATCTTCGGCAAAAAACGCAATTATGTCGAAAATCCCAATTAAACTACAATCGAATGAGAATTGGGATATTAAAATTCAATGTACCCAGTTTGTAGATATATTGTAGATTATTTGTATTCTGATTGTAGATGCTTTATTTTCTGTTTTCACAAATCAAAAACGACTAAAACTTCTACGAATCTTCTGCAAAAAACGCAATTATGTCGAAAATCCTAATTATGCTACAATTAAACTACGATCTATGTTGAAAAAAAAATGTTGACTACAGAATTTTCTCTTCGTCTACAAAATTTCTACAGAAAAACTACAAATAAAATACAAATCAGTTTTAGTATTGTATAAAAGCTGTATTGTTTTTAAGGGTATCTACAAATTACTACATTTATAGTACAATTAAACTACAATCTATGTTGGAAAAAAAATTGACTTCAAAATTTTCTCTTCATCTACAAAATTTTTACAAAAAAACTACAAATCAGTTTAAGTATTCCGCTTGGGAACCGCATTGACTGTGTTCTTCCTGTCGTTATTGTAGATGGGTGGAGCACGACCCAATGGAAATTGTGGAGAGTGTGAGGATTTGTATGGCAAAGGCTCTTGATAAGGCTACCGTTGATGGCCACAATGTGGATAGTGGACTCAAAGCTATTGGACTTACAAATCAGAGAGAGACCACTGTTGTATGGAGCAAATCCACTGGCCTTCCTCTTTATTAGTTGTGTTTGAGCAAATCAGATTTAGTTGTGTTTGAGCAAATCAGATTTAGTTGTGTTTGAGCAAATCAGATTTAGTTGTGTTTGAGCAAATCAGATTTAGTTGTGTTTGAGGCTGTTTTTCAACTGGAGTTTGGGTGGTTTCGATGGCTAACGATTTGATGAGGTGCTGGGTGTTCGAAGGAGGGGGAGGGGAGGTGACATTGAGCAGCAGCTCTCTTTTCCGGCGAGTAAGGAATGAAGAAGATGAGAAAGGGGAGGAGGAAAACGGCGGTGGTCTTAGGAATTAGGGGGAGAGAGAAATGTGGGATATATGGAAACCTTTAATTAAGGAGTAAAAAACTGCCCATTAATTATACCCCTAAATTAATTATGGTATATAATTGGTAATTTGGTATACTAAGTGTATTTAAGTTAAACCTTAAACATTGAGGGTAATAAGGTTTCTATCCATGTTTAAAATTCAGATCAAAACATATATTTGGGAATCGAGGTATCATGAATGGTTCAAAAAAAACTCATAATGATTAATGGTTTCTCTTGATTTTGCCCATCTTCATAGAATTAATCCCATTTTTCGTTTATTTTACACGATTCAAATCTCGATCAATATTTATTAATTAGTTGATGGTGAATATGAACAACCACTAAAGTAAACCGCACTAGTTAATTTGTTTGAATATGGCTTTTCCTAAATATTGACAAGCGGCATCTATAGGTTAGTAACAATTTACATCTATCTTTTGCAAAACAGTATTTTTTTTTTTTAAATTTAAAAGTACTGATTTGCTTGTTGAAAGACAAGCAAAGCTGTCCTTTTTTTGGATGAGATATTACAGTAACTCAACTTTTAACTTTGGCTCATTCAACCTAACAGCTGCATGCTTTGCTGTCTGAAGGAAGTAACCTTTCTTCCTTTGGTGAGTACTACACATACACATCAAACTTTAATTTTCAATCACAAAATAAGCTTTAATCAGAACAAGACATATATACATAGTGGAAGAGAAAGCACAAAGCCATAAATCCTATTTTTGGTTGGTAAAGATGTACTCGCAAATAATATGTGTTGGAGGAAGGCATAGTGAAGTGTGATAGTGATGTGAGTGATTTCATGCTGATAATAAGCATGTCACGCAATGCAAGAAGTTCACGTAGGGGAATGGTGTATAGGACAAAAAGACAAAAAAGGGTATAGAGCTATAAATGCTTTTTGCATTTGAGTTTCAAATGCTTAGTCACTGTCGAAATTCATGGTATGTATTGTTCATTTCAATCCAACAGGTTTACACACTTGTTCTTTGACCTCAAAAGCACATATATATGAACCTGCAATCTGCCTTATATAAACCCTTCACATTTTTCTCCAAGCAGTGAGACTGAATTTGTGTAATAGGTTGTTATATGAGTTAGTTGTGCGGGTGCCTATAGTTAATAAGAAAAAGAAGCTATATGTAAGGTGTAAATTATTTTTAATGGTGTAAGATCCTTAAGAAAAACTATGCAGGCCCGATCCAAAGTTAACGATATCAAACCATGTTAAGAATGTCTATGACTAACTAAAGCCAACAATTGAATAAGAGCTGATGGTTCAACGAGATGAGTAAGGGGATGGCAGTGTGATGGCATGGGGCTCAGTTTAGTGACTTTACCTGGAGCTAGGAGATGAACACACACAAAGAAGTAGCGGGCTTGTTGTAACGATGCGGCTGGTCGTTTCGAAAGTTATAGCCCCATTTTCTCCATTTATGCTTCTTATTGTGTTCTTCAGCTATATAATGATATGCCGGGTTAGTTTGTTCCGGTACGGAGTGGTTTCCGAATGAATTGAGACACTTAGTCTCTTTATTAGAAGCTTAAGTTGGAAAAGTCAACCGGATGTTGACTTATGTGTAAACGATCTCCGATTTGAATTTTCATGATTCCGTTAGCTCCGCCAGGTGATTTTGGACTTAGCAGTGCGTTCAGAATGTGATTTGGAGGTCCGTAGTGGAATTAGGCTTGAATTGGCGAAAGTTGCAAAATTCGGCAATTTTGGTCGGTAGTGAAAATTTGATATCGGGGTCGAAACGAATTTCTGGTAGTTGGAGCAGGTTCGTGGTGTCATTTGTGACGTGTGTGTAAAATTTGAGGTCATTCGGACGTGGTTTGATAAGTTTCGGCGTTATTTGTGGAATTTGGAAGTTTAGAAGTTCTTAGGATTGAATCTGAGGGTAATTTGGTGTTTTTATGTTGTTTTGAGTAATTCGAAGGCTCGACTAAGTTCGTATGTTGATATATGACTTGTTGGTATGTTTGGTTGAGGTCCCGAGGGGCTAGGGTTATTTCGGATGGCTAACGAGAGGTTTGGAACTTGGAAATGCAGCTGAACTGTTGTTGTTGGTGTTTTTCCGCACCTAAGGAGGGGGAGCCGCAGGTGCGAGGCCGCAGAAGCGCTTGGGGAGCCACAGATGCGGCCATAGAGGACCTGGGCTGGAACCGCAGGTGCGAGAAAGGGCCCGCATCTGCGAGGTCACAAATGTGAGGCTGGGTCATAGACGCGGAAGTGAGGAGTTTGGTCGATTGCGCAGAAGCGGAGGGAGATGCGCATGTGCGAGATGTTGGCCGCAGGTACGGAACCAGGGATTTTAAGTGAGTTCCGCAGCTGCAATCGGAATTCCGGGGGTGCGGCGTCGCATATGCGGAAAAAGGGGACCGCAAATGCGGTTTCACTAAGCAGAATGTATAAATAGAGGACTTCGAGAATTTTCCTCATTTCCACCATTTTTAACTCGGACTTTGGAGCTTTTGAGGTGATTTTCAAAGGGGATTCAAGGATATTCACTTAGGTAAATTACTTGAGCTTTATTATCCTTAGCTATGGTGTTTTCCCGTTGATTTCCCACCTAATTAGTGGGGTTTTTGAAGTGAAATAAGGGGTTAAAGCTTGGGATTTTGGAGAGCGTATTTTGGGAATTTGAGAGACCAAATGTTGTCGGATTTTGATGAATTTAGTATGGTTAGACTCGTGAGTGAATGGGATTTCGGATTTTTTAAATTTCGTCAGGTTCCGAGACGTGGGCTCAGGGGCCAGGTTCGAGCTAATTTTTGAATTTGGCCTATAATTTGATACTCTTGTGGATTTGGTCCCTTAGCCTAAATTGATTGTGTTGTATTGCTTGTGGCTAGATTCGGGACGTTCGGAGGCCGAATTGAGAGTCAAGGGCATTCCGGAGTAGGACTTTGCTTGGTTTGAGGTAAGTAACGTTTACAAACTTGGTTCTGATGATTCGAGACCCCAAATTATATGAAATGTGACTGGTATTGAGGTGATGCACATGCCAAGTGACGGGCGTCTGGGCGTGCACCGTGAGAATAGTGACCTGGGTGACTCCGTGGAACCATTTAGTTACTCTATCTTGTTGATATCCATGTTTTCATCATCTGATAAAGTAGTTGAGCCGCTATATATCATGTTTAGACTTTGTGCCGGTATTATTTGGACCCTTAGCGGTCGTTTCTTGTTGTCATCTCACTAGATTCATTTACTATTCCATACTCAATCATGATCATGCATTTTGATATCATGTCTCAGTCTCAGTTATTTATTGATTTATTGTATCATTTCCGGGTTATTTTTATGACATTGTGAGCCCGTGGTGAGACTGGAGAGGTTGATTACTGAATGAGGCTGAGTGCCTGGTTATGAGTGACAGTTATGGGATCGGGCTGCACGCCGCAGCGATTATATTGATGATTATGATAGCGCGTGGGTTGTAAGAGCCCCTCTGGAGTCTGTAACACACCCCCTGTAAGCGCGAATGATATTATTGAGGGATGGATTTTCCTGGACATGGATTTGTCCGAAGAACTTGATACCTTGAGATGGATTTCTCCACATGGTTGGATTGCCCTTTTACCTCGGTACTAGGAAACTTTCAGTCAGTGTTGTATGTATATTCTGGGATGGATTTTCCTAGGCTGAATAGCCATATACATTACCGAGTGGTTGAGCACTTGAGAGTGGGAGCATATGGTGCATTTCATATAGTCTATGTATTATCATGTAGAGGATACCGAGTTGTATACCATGCACGATTCAGATCAGCATTTACTATACTGTCTTACAACGTATATTTGACTTGAAAGCATGCGTACGATTCTGCGTATTTATTTCCGTTATATCTGTTGAGGTTGATTCGTCACTACCTTTCTGTCCAAAGTTTGGATTTGTTACTTACTAAGTTGGTGTACTCACGTTACTCCCTGCACCTTGTGTGCAGATCCATGCGTTTCTGGTCACGGCAGCGGCTGCTGATTCTTCTGCATTTGGAGTTAGGGACTATTGAGGTAGTTGCACGACGTTCAATGGACCTTGATTTTCTCTTCCTTAGTTTATTTGTACTTCTGAGTTTGTTTCTATAGACATTTGCGTGGACTATGTCCCGCTTATTAGACACTCATGTACTCGGTGATGCCCCGATTATTGGGACAATTGTATCTTATTTTGGGTAAATTTCATGTTCAAATGGGCTTTTATTAATGCTAACCCTTTTCTCTGTAATGGAGAAAAATGTTAGATTTAGGCTTTCCTAGTTTAACGATAGGCGTCATCACGACAGGGTAGATTTTAGGTTCGTGACACTTTTGAGCTTTCCATATCATAAATAATCAGGATGTTATAGGTGGCACACAGTTAATCTCTAGATAAGCCCATGAATCATGGTGATGGGCTATGCAAAACTTAGTTCGAAGGTCTTGGTGATAGACCATGTGGAATTTAGTTCGAGAGAGATTATTGAGTATACAAACAAAGTTTCACATTCATAGTTTATAAGAATAATATGCTCCATATAAGGTGTAGGGTAAGGAAAAATTATGCGACACAACAAACATATTCATTGTACTTACTATTCGTAGATGTACTTAGGAGTGTTCGTTGGTTGGTACGGTACAGTAGTCAGATATTTCGGTTCGGTATTTGGTTTCTTAAAATGCTATACCTGTAGCGTACCTAATTAAATTCTGAATGGTTTGATTTTTCTCCTTTTAATTTTGATTTATTCTGTTCGGTAATTTCGGTTTATTAGGTTGGAATACTAACTAGTGCATAAATCCATAAACTGTAATATTCTTAATTAAAGTACTCAAAAGTATAAAAATGAAAATATTTGTCTAAAACCATCTAGTATCAACCCATAGAGAGAAAAATGTACATAAAAGAATAAATTTGATCATTCAAAATGTCTTGTTACTTACTTAGAGTTAATTGATGAACTTAGACAATAAAGAAAAGTAAAATTTTAAAAATATTATATTTATGTTATATTTAATAATATGTGTATTGTGTAATATAATATATATTTATGTACGGTATCATATTTCGGTATTTTATTTTAAAATACCAAATATCCTACCTAATACCATATTTTTTAAAACTCAAACCAAATACCAAAATACCAAATACCAATATTTTTGGTTTCGGTATGGTATTCGGTATTTACTAAGTGCACAACCCTAGTTGTACTTTCAAAGAATTACCATTTGTAGCTATATTTAAATTTTATTGAAAATCCACGTCTGAAAGTATGAAACCAAGAGATCAATTGATTTTAACTGAAACAAGAGAGCAACAAGCTCCCGTAGCTCAGTTGGTTAGACCAACCACTTGTCGCGCCCCTTTTTCTCGCAAAAGCGGGCTTTGATGTGTGACAACTCTTTTAAATAGGTATTAAAAGAGATTAGTCGCCACCTAATGATTTTTGAGGTGCGTTAAGGCACCTATTTTCACGTAACTCTATTTGACTAGTGAACGCCACCCAAGATCGGGTAAGGGATCAAATTACATCAAAGAGAAGGTATTAGACACTTTACGAGGTCCACCAGTGTGATTCCCAACCGAATTTTCAACTATGTGGATTATATAGTTAAGTTAGGTGATCAAATAAATAGAAGGGAAGCTAGGTGATCAAATAAATAGACTATGTGGATCACATCTTTATTAAGTATGGATAATATGCACATATATAAAGGGGGGGGGGGGAGGTCCTAAGTTTTTTAGTCTAGAAGATCACCTCGTGCAACACAAATAATACTTCACAACTCCCTTTAGGTAGGGGTTGCTCATATTATTCAGCGTACATATACTATCATCTCCTGCTACCCAATTATTATGTTGAAGTTGTTTACTTTAAGGCGTTCTAATTAATTTCTAAGTCATACCCTATGCGTGCACTAACCATCCCATGCCTATGGTCCATGAGGCTTTAGACCAACTACTTGGTAGTTATAGACTCAACTCAGGTGCTCAAAATGATAAAACTAGGCTACAATAAAGAAACAGATATGACTGCATATAATTGCAATAAGAGGCTCAAGTAACATCCACACATAAACAGGAAAGCACGCAGACTGATTTCTGGTTAGGCAATAGACGATATTAAGACGTGTTGGAATCGTCAAGTCCTATAGGCATGATTTCTATGTGATTCTGGATTCCATTTTATACAGGCATTGTTATAGTTTCTGGACTAACGTGTAGGCAAATTTGATTGTTGCAAGTCTTATAGACATGATATCTAATCATTTTGCGTAATAAGGCAATGAAGTCGTCGATAAACATCCTATGGGAAGGTTTTCTAACGATTGACAATTGGGCTTGATTTATAACAATTGTTCCTATAGACATGTCATCTATGCGGGGCAGTGTAATGAAAACAATTAAAGCAGTCGATTAAAAGATTAGAATCTCATAGTCATGATATCTACATGTGTAGTACACTAAAAGTAATAAGAGCAATTGACCAATTGATTAGTTGGAGTCCTATGGGCATGGTATCTAGATTAATAAAGCATATGTATTACATCCTATAGGCGTGCTGCCTAAATGCACAGTAATAACATAGAAGCAAATATGGAAAATACTTAGACTAACGTGTTTGAACAGTGTACACATGAGGTATGCATTATTTTTATAGGCATGATTTCTATTAGTGTGCAGCAGATCAAATGAAATGACGAACAAGGCATGCTGAACGAAATAGCAAATATAACACACAAACCCTATTGGCATGTTTTCTACCCTTTCGTGCAAATATTAGAATACCCCAGCCCATTTTCATTAATCTTCCCATTATTCAGTTTACAAATTATTACAGGCCCGAAATTATGAATATGAGTATAAATATTACACATTGAACAACTGTTGTCCCAAGGGCATGCCCAATATGAAAATAACCCAGCAATGCCTTAGCCTTCAACATGTTCATTCTCACTCGAATAGCAGATCCAGATCCAAACGCATCTCAAACAGGTGAGTGAGTCATTGGCACAACCCAGGGGTACACATGAATTCGTGCTAAACCTAGTGATTACAGACAAACCACTTAGCCATATAGGCTTACAAACCACACATAGAAATCAATTGAACAGCCTTGAGGTAATACCTCTTATGGACAGGATTACACGACATTCAGTAGGATTCACATGAAAGCATATTGGCACTTTCATTTTTAGAAGATAGGGTGAAAGGATTGGTCAAACAGGATTAAACATGAAACTTGGAAAAATAGTAGAAATTAGTCTCCACATGACATGAAAAACTAACGACATAGGTTCATAACAAGTGAAACCGTATAGCATGCACAACATTAGCAGAGTTGTAGAGGCATATCGCTTAGGTTGACATGGTAAGAACATATACATACTTAGTTTTCTTTTCAGAACAACAAGTTTATAGTAAAGCATGAGCCAAAGTTATCCTAAAAGAGATTAAAAACTAGGAATCTAAGGCATGAAGGTCTAATAGGGTCATAGTCAGAGAATGGAAATTAGACATAGTAAACAAACAAGTAGGCATGGTCTACGACAGTCAATAGGCAGCCTAACATGCTGAGTATAACCCAAAGATCCCAAGATCATTGTGAATATGAAGGTCAGGTGACACTTGAGAGGGTCAGAATTCATAATAGGCAAGCACTAGATTGTCTCATAAAGGCTAGATACTGCATTTCATCTTATAGACTATAAGTAATATCAAGTAACACAGGATTGAACCAATCATGGAACACACATTAAGCTCCCAATTGGTTGTCACCACAATTAGGAATTCATCACATTAAAAGTATTGGAACACATACTGGGGTAAACATGCTTGAGAGTTAGAATCAAAGCTAAAGTTCGGCAAGTTACGCTACCAGGGAAAGATGGAGATTCAAGAATAATATCAAATCAAACAAGGATTCAAGTAAAAACATGCTGATTTACATAAGTTTCGTAAAGACAAGTGTCACGACCCAAATTTTTCTTCATTGGGTATCGTGATGGCACCTAGTCTTAGGGACTAGGTAAGCCTAACATCTACAGAATTAATAACAATAATAAAAGAAATCTAGCAGTCTTGATATAAAAATCTTAACCGAATTACAAGTTCCCAAAACCGGTAATACAAGTCATAAGCTCTACGAAATCTTCTACAACTTCTAAATACAACTGCTTGGAAACAAATACAACAGTGTATGAATACTACTTGTAAGAAGGTGACTGTGAAGCCTGCGAACGCAGCAGCAGGTTACCGTGAGTCTCCTCAGCAATGGTCCACGCAGCTACTAACAATATATACCTGGATCTGCACACAAAAATGTGAAGAAGTGTCGTACGAGCATACCACAGTGGTGCCCAGTAAGTATCAAGACTAACCTCGATTATGTAGTGACGAGGACTAGTCGAGACACCACTGGTCTAATAAATTAAACAGGAAACAATATATATATATATATATATATATATATATATATATATATATGTATGTATATATATATATATATATATATATGTATGTATATATATATATATATTTGTATGTATATATATATATGTATGTATGTATCTTTAGAAGGAGAAATCTTTAAAACATAGTTCTTTCAAGATACGTGATTTTCAAATATACTTTCCCAATAAATGACTTTCAAATATCATTTTCTGCAAGACAAATGTTTTTCAAATATACTTTTGAAATATAACTTTTCGATCATAATCTCCTCAAGATAAATCTACCAGAACTCTGTCCGTAACTCAGAATTTGTCATGCAATACAGGGGGAAAGCTCACGGAATACATCCGTAGTCCCAATTTAAATATGCAATGCAGTACAGGGGGAAGCTCCAGGAATCTCGTCTGTAATCCCTATTTAAATATGCAATGCAGTACAGGGGGAAAGCTCCTGGAATCTCGTCCATAGTCCCAATTTAAATATGCAATGCATCCACTGAGGAAAACAACCAGAATGCGACAGAAACAACATACATTGCCACAACAGGCGCAAAAGCAACAAAGACAGAATGCAAGGTGCGATGAACAAATCAATACAAAGACTTGAATCACAAGAATGGTAAAAACTCACTCATAAGAAGTAACCACTTAAAGGAATGCCAAGCACAACGAGAAACAGCATAATGAAGATAAAACAAGGCAAATGTAGCAACGATTCTATATATTCAAGTTCACAACCAAAGAAACCAAATCATCCCAGCAAGGGAAGCAGCTATAACCAATCTCACTTAGACAATTAGCTTCACAGAATAAACTCAGCTTGAACAATGCTCAGTGATAGGCAACACCAAGGAAATACCATCAACATGGACGATTATCAACTAAACCTAAGTAGCACTTAAGGGAAACTCATAGAACTCACAATGTACGACTCACGGGCATGCTTGACACCAACATATAGATATTCTAATTATTGCTAAACATTTATAGGGCGAGATTATACTAGTTTTAGCCAAATAGGCAGTGTATGAAGGAAGATATAGCATAACGGTAGGAAAGGCAAAGTCTTCATTTAAGTCAATTAAGATCAAATAAGAAACAAAGGAACACTAAGCAAGTAATTTATAATTTGAGCAGGAAGAGATGAAACTAGAAATCAGGAACTCAGATATAACAATTACAATTTATACATGGGGAATATAAGGACCTAAAAATCCTAAAAGGGAAACCTATTTGCAAATAAGTCCGAGTACGCACTCGTCACCTCGCGTACATGGACTACAATCAACATAGAAGACTCAATCCTAAGGGGTAGTTCCCCCACGCAAGGTTAGTCAAGATACATACCTCAAGGACGACAACCTGGTACTCAAAAGTGAACTTCTCAGGCAAAAAGACCTCTGGATGGCTCAAAATCAACTAAAACAACTTCAAAATACACATAAAACGTATAAGGAACTATTTCGAATAATAAAGTTTCAATCTTTACAAAATTATAAAAATTGACCCAAAAGTCGACCCCCGGTCCCGCACCTCGGAACCCGAAAAATTTACAAAAACCGAATACCCATTCCGATACAAGTTCAACCACACAAAATTTATCAAATTCCGATGTCATTTGGTCCCTCAATTCATGATTTTTCAATTTAGGAATTTCCTTTCAAATCCCACATTTTCCTCAACCCAAAACACAAACTAAATGATACAAACAAGAACTAATTCATGAAATATATTTAATTCTAGTGGAAGAATACTTACCCATTTGATTTGTGTGAAAACCCCTCAAAGAATCGTCAAAATCCGAGCTCTAGAAGTCAAAATATGTTAAAAATGGCTTAACCCTCATTTTTGAAAACTTATATTCTGCCCAGGTATTAAAGCATTGCGATCGCGGGGAAAGTAATGCGATCGCGAAGGGGAAAATATTAATGGCCAAAAATACTCTATGCGATCGCGAAGGCACATATGCGATCACATAGGAGAAGTTATCTGCTGCCCAAAATTCCACACTACGCGATCGCGAAGCACGGAATGCGATCGCATAGTAGAGATAAACGGATGCCCTGCTAGAACACTATGCGATCGCGATGATGAAGATGCGATCGCGAAGGAGGAGAAAAGTATACCTCTGTGATCGCGGATGAGTATATGCGAACGCATTAAAGGAAAACTGGGCAGGCCACAATAACACTATGCAATCACGACTACATCTATGCGATCGCATAGAAAGAAACCAGAAAGCAGAAATCAACAGTTCAAAGATAGGGAAAATTGACCCGAAGCTCATCCGAAACACACCCGAGGCCTCTGGGACCCAGTCTAAATGCATGAACAAGTTAGATGAACTAACATGGACTCGCTCGAGGTTTCAAATCACATAAAACAACACCAAAACGACGAATCAAACCAAAAATTAAGCTTATGAATTTTCAAAACTTCAAGTATCAAAACTCGCGTCGAAACCTATCAATTCAACCTAGAATGACGTGAAATTTTGCAGACAAATCATAAATGACACGACGGACCTACAGCAACTCTCGGAATTCCGTTTCGAGACCGATATAAAAATTTCACCTATCGGCCGAAATCGCTGAAATTTTAACCTTCGCCAAATTACCTCAAATTACTCTATGGACCTCCGAAACCAATTCCGGACGCGCGCCTAAGTCTAAACCATCATATAAAGCTGTTGACATCACCCAAAACTCATTCTGAGACCGTTTACAAAAAATTCAAACCTTCGGTCAACTCCCCTCATTTAAACTTCAAAAGTTGAAAATTCTCTCCCAATTCGACTTCGGATTATCCGGTAACTGAATCCAACCACGCTCGCAGATCGATATACACAATGCGAAGCTGTTCAATACCTTACGCCACCGAGCGGAGTTAAATAAATGACCGGTCGTGTCGTTACAACAAGACTTCAGTAAAAAAATGAAATTGCAAGGGCTAAAGGCACTTACCAGTTACTAATTGACAAGTGAGTAAACTAAGAACAATTTCAGAAATATCTCAAATATCAGTAACAAAACGAATAGTAGAACCACAAAATCTTAGTGTGTCAGAGTTCCCAAGGGTTTCCGATGAACCCTAAGAAGTGCTCACCGTGAGAAAGGTTGAATAATCAAATTCCAGTGGCCTTGGATTTTAACCGGCCAAGAGTTTAAGCTTCAGAATAGTGTAAGGCAAGATTAAGAAAGATAATAGTAGTTTTTAACGATTACAGTCTGTCCTGAAGGGGAAATTGGGGAGGGATTTATATAGTGTTGAAATTGAATGAACAAACAAGAAAAACAATCGATTAAACATAAATAAGGAAAGAAATATCACATGCAATCAGTAACAGAGGTGGAAAAGGAGAGGTCATAATTTCGAACCCTAGTTGAGTCTAGTGGCCAAGATTTTGGTCAAAAATACAAGAATCGATCATTGTAGAGTATATATAGATGAAACATCGACCAGATCTTAACAAAATTAGAGCCAAATTAGACCCGTCTTGAAAGGTGGTATATACCAAAGTTAGGTAAATACTAAGTAACACCATGAACGCATGAGTGATAGTAGAATAAGGCAAGAGAATCACAAAAATATACCAGGGGCTAGAATCAGAGATGATTTAGAGATACGACGGCTAGGGTTCGTAAAGAAATAGGGGGGGGGGGG
>ML282188.1:14604-71808 GCA_005239495.1 Nicotiana undulata | reverse complement strand
ATCCCCCCCCCCCCCCCCCCCCCCCTTTATTGGAAATATAAAAAACACCAAGAAGCAGACGACGAACACATAAACCCGGTGGTGCACCCATCCTAATGAAGTAATGGCTAGTTCATCATGGTGAAGACGATACGACTTGCTATGCCCATAACGATCGTTAAGAAATTCAAAATGGATGTATGAGTTCTTTAGACATAGCAGATCATCATTCTTCTTGAAACTCAACATTTTCAGAAACCATGGGGAGTGCGATTCTCTGGTTCTAGTAATCCCGGACTATCCCATGGAAACTCGGCGAAGCCTTCTATTTCTCCTAGGAGAGGAGTTATTTCTATATTGACAAATCGAAAAACATCTCTTTTCTCATCCCAGAACATGGTAGCGGCCTCAATCAATTCCCTATTGATCGAATGTTTAGCAAGGATGGAAAGTCACCAAGTACTCTTCTTACATGATTTTTGTCGCAAGGTGCAAGGTCTTTCCACCAGTCAAGTAGCAAAGGTGGATGTTTTGGACCATACCAAACCTAGAGATTTCATGCTTCATTTTCTGCAAACAAATAAAGGTTAGCCCTTTCCCCCTATAAATTTGACTACTTACGCTATAATGATCAACATGTTAGCATATTTTCTCCAAGTAATGCACATAATATGATAATGTCCATTGGGATTGTGGAAATCCCATCGGAATTTGGAATAGGTTCATCTTAGCGGGTTGTTACGTTAATAAAGCTCCACCGCGTACTAGGTTTAGCATAATTCATGTACATTTCAAGTTGGAGTAGAGTTTATAGAATGGTCTATACTGGTACTCCAAAGTGGAAAACTTGAGAGGGAAAGGCACGGGACCGTCGATTGCATCGTTGATCGACTATTCTACCTCAAATAAGCCTTTCTGATTTAAAAAAGGTAATTTTTAGGAAAGCACAGACACTCATCAAGCGCTGCTATGTTGATAATTGGCACAAGTGGAGTATGATGTGGAGTATGCTTTATGCAAAAATAATAACACATTACCAAGCATTTGCGTGTAAAAAGCAGTAAATAAAATAGCAAAAGTGAACATGAAAAGAAGAGGAAAGAAAAGAAAGACAAAATAAAGAAGTCAGTTTGGCTTATGAAAATATGTGAGAACGTAATGAAGCAGGCTATAAAATAGGGATAATGTAGCACTCAAGATAAAAAGAAATGGAGAGTGGTCATACATGTCATAGTAAACAAAGGAGAATAAGGAAATGGATGTGCATGTCATAGGAAATTTAAAATAAAGGTGAATAAGGGGAGGAAGGTACATGTAACAACAATTTTAAAACAAATAAAAGAAAGTAATCCACATAAGTCAAGTTCATTATGGTAAGAGCCTACATATCCCCGGCAGAGTCGACATGCTATTGTGACCCGTTTTCTCGCGAAAGTGGGCTTTGACGTGTGAAAACTCTTTTAAATGGGTATTAAAAGAGAAGAGTCTCGACCTAACAATTTGTTAGGTGCGTTAGGGATATTTGCAAATAACTCTGTTTGACTAGTCCTTGATGAATGCGTGCTTTAAATCGGACTGAGGTCTTCTCTTTTGCTTCACCGGTTTGAACCTGGGATCCACGCTTAAACGATGGGTGGTTATTTCGGTGGGATCCCTGTCATGTATAAATGGAACCAAGAAAAGCAATCGATGTTGTTAATAAGAAATTGAATGAGGTTTTTCCTGAGTTCAGGGGCTAACCCCGTTCCCAAGTATACCTTCCGATCTGGAAGATGTTTGATCAAAGCGGCCTGTTCCAATTCTTCGATCGTTGATTTTGTTACGTCCGATTCTTCGGGGGAAAGGAAGGTTCGAGGAGTGTGGAAGTCTTATCCATCGTCCTCGGGCACCAATTTGTCCTCTGGATCCTCTGAAGTGAAGGGTATGGATGTTGGTGCCACGTCGTGCACCGCGAACATCTCCTTTGTTGCATGTTGTTCTCCGTACACTGTTTTCACACCGTCTTTTGTTGGGAACTTTATCATCTGATGAAGAGTCGAGGGTACTGCCCTCATGTTGTGTATCCACGGCCTTCCAAGCAAGGCATTGTATCTCATGTCACATTTGATGACATGAAACTTGGTGCTTTGAACGGTTCCGACCATGTTGACCGGGAGGATGATTTCCCCCACCGTTGCCTCGTTTTCCATGTTGAATCCATTGAGGACTCGAGAGGTGGGTACGATTTGATCGAGTAGCCCGAGTTGCTTCATCACCTTCGACCTTATTATATTGGCCGAGCTACCTGGATCCACGGGCACATGTTTAATCTAAATGTTATTCAAGAGAAAAGAAATTACCAGTACATCATTATGTGGTTGAGACAAGGTCTCGAAGTCCTCTTCACTGAATGCAAGGATGTCCTCGGGAACATAACTCTGAGTTTGCTTTTCTACTGTGGGGGATACTTTTGTACGTTTGATCACGGGTCTTTGAGGAGCGTCGGTCCCTCCAATGATCATGTAAACGAAGTGCTGAGGTTCTCATGTTTCGTTCCTCATGTCTGCCTGTCTTTATCAAAAGTGATTTTTAGCTCGGTCGTTGAGGAATTCCCGGAGGTGCCCTTTACTGATTAGTAGGGCCACGTCTTCTCTAAGCTGTCTGCAATCGTCGGTCCTATGACCGTGAGTACTGTGATACTCGCATACCAGAATAGGGTTCCTTTGCGACGGATATGATAGCATGGGCTTTCACCACCTAGTATCTTTGATTTTACTTATGGTCGATACGATGTCTGAAACATCAATGTTGAAGTTGTACTCAGATAACTGGGGTGCCGCCACCAGCCCTGTGTGTTTGTCGAACACGACCTTTTTCACGAGTCCCCGAGGATTCAGACCTTGATCCACCCTTCGATCGTTTCGAGGTATGTTGCACCTTGGGGCGTTTCTTTGACCTTCGGTGTATGGTTGGTACCTTTACTTGCTTGACCTTGGTTCCTTTTCTAGGAGCCTGATAGGATACACTAAACTCGAGGGGACTCCCAATTGGTCATCGTCGACCCTGATTTTTGACTGATACCTGTTGTGGAAATCTGCCCAAGTCACGGCGGGATACTCGACCAAATTCTGCTTTAATTTCTTCGAAGCTACTGATCTTCGTCCATTTAAGCCTTGAGTGAAGGCCTACACTGCCCAGTCATCCGGGACTAGTGGCAATTCCATCCGTTCCATTTGAAAGCGAGACACAAATTCCCTTAGCATCTCGTTTTCTCTCTGTTTGATGTTAAAGGCTTCGTTGTGGAAACCTTGATGGCAACGGCGTGGGCCTTTATAAAAGAGTCTACCAGCATGGAAAAAGAGTCTATTGAATTCAGGGGTAGGTTGTGGTACCACATCATGGCCCCCTTTGATAGCGTTTCTCCAATTGTTTTCAACAGGACGGATTCAATCACGTCGTCTTTCAGGTCATTTCCTTTTACAGCACAAGTGTAAGATGTGATGTGGTCATTGGGGTCCAAGGTCCCATTGTACTTTGGGAGATCAGGCATTCTGAATTTCTTCGGGATGGGCTTTGGAGCAGCACTCGATGGGAATGGCTTTTGCACAAATTTCTTTGAATCTACACCCATAATTGGGGGTGCACCCGGGATCTGATCGACCCTCGAGTTATAGGTCTCCATATATTTATCATTAGCTTCTATCTTCTTTTCGCCTTACTCAATTCTGTTTGTGAGTTCCTCGAGCATTTTCAAAATAGAGGGGTCCGCTGCTGCCCCGATGTTGCTCGATCTTTCTCGTGCATGTTCGACTCGAGGAGCTGCTTCTGGTGGTGCAGTTCTTGGAGTTTTTTTATGGCTTTGTAGCTGAGAAATAGCCATATGTTGTGCCTGCAACATTCAAAAATAACGTGAAGACTAACCTCCATTTCTTCTCGAGCTGGAGTTTTCTAAGCCTCGTGTTGGTTTCCCCGGCGTATACTGCCTTCGGTATGGGAGCTTATATCGACATGTTGGGCGTTGCGTGAGCCCACGTCCATGGGAATTGGCTCTGGTGCGTCCTCAGGGTTTTGTAGTGGTACACCGGTGCCTAAAACAGCTACACCATTTTCTCCATGGCCCTCACGACCGTTGTTTTTGTGTGCATTAACTGAGTTAGCCCAACGGTGCTAAAACAATCACTATTATTTTTAGCCCAACGGTGGGCACCAAACTGTTTACCTTGAAAATGGTAATTACAATTATATTTGATTTTGTGGTTCTAAAAATACATGATTTGTTTTATTTCTAGTATTTAAGCAATGTATACTAAGTGTGAGCTAGGAAAATGAGATAAAGCTAAGGGCAGTGGTGTTATGCAAACCAAACAGTATTGAGACGAGGTCTTGAGATGGCCGAAACTCGGCCTCGGGGTTGAGCTAATATGCTTGACCGGGGATGATCGATGAAGGACTAACAACTGAACAAGCCTCGAGGATAGCCTCTTTATGATCAATAATGAGCAATAAATGAAGAACACTGAATTAAATGCAATAAATGTAAGTAATATATCAATAGAACAATAGTAGAGTATGTTTAAGTTAGAGATCAGAGAATGTTCTTGTTCTTGTATTGAATATCATGTGCCTAAAAAATGAAAAGGGTCTCCTTTATATAGGAGGGGAATCCCAACATGGTACATGTGTAATTATTACAAAGAAATATAGTTGGTACAACTTATTTAATGGTTTGGTACAGACTTGTACTATTCTTGTAGGCGTTGTCAGCTTTAACCACGTTTTTTTGGGAGTCTCCCTCCTTTCCACGACGGTCTTCGACTTTTATTCAGTATCGAGGTATATCGATCCCTCGATATCGTTCCTTGTGGAATGCACCTCAGGGCTGATCCTCGGATTTTGCTCTAATTCCATCGAGACCGGGCTCGGAATGTCATCGAGACCTCAAAATAAGCCATTCTCGGTTATGACCGTATACAACCATGAAAAAGATGCAGCTACAACTGGAATGCAGGTAAATCTTCAATGTCAGGTCATTCCATACACAGCAACATCAACTCCAAAATCCGCATGCAAGGTGAAGAAGTGTAGTATGAGTACAACCGACCCCGTGTACTCAATAAGTAACAAACCTAACCTTAGGTTGAAAGCAGTAACGAGCTTAGACAATGGTCAGAGTCCAACACCAACAGCTAAGAACAACTCGTAATAATATAATTAAACAGTACAAGTAATACTCAAAAATATGATGCTCAACTCGTTTAAAATTACGAAAAATAGGCCTGCTTTTCAGGTATAACAGTAAAACCCAAATCTTTCACCAAAGTCACCAAAATGTGAGTATGTTAGAAAAAAAATGATCTTTCCAAAAAAAATTCCAACAGATAACATGCTCCATTATCAGATGACATGAGGAAAGTACATCTCTACGCCTACATATCAATGTGTATGAGAAGTAATAAATGTCACAATACCGTATATCATGAGGAAATACATCTTTATGCCTACATGTCAGGTATGCATGTCAAATGTAATGCACCACAGTGATAAACTCATGTGCTCATGCTCTCAGAGTATTCAATCTTACTCAGCACGCTCAATTATTGATCACCTCCCAATCACTCAGCACTTCCCAATCACTCGGTACTCGCACTCATCGGTACCTGCGTTTACTGCTGGTATGTCAGGTTCTGGAGGGGCAGATCATGCCCAAGCGCTAATATAAGCAAACATGGCATGCTGCAGCGTGAAACCCGATACCATCATGAATCAATGAAGCGTGTTACATCGTGCAACCTGGTCCCATAATCATCACTCACAATCAGGCCCTCGGTCTCACTCAGTCATCAATTTCTCTAGTCTCTGGGGCTCACAAATCTCATGCCACTCAGCACAAACAATGATAACATGATGTGACAATAATTAATAGTAGAGACGGATATATAATATGCAAATGATGAATATGACTGACTACATAATTGCATGTAAGAAAATTACACAACAATCGAAATGACCTCGGTGGGTCTCAACAAAGTAAGCATAAAGCCTAAACATAATTTCTAACATGATTCATAGATCATATAATCAAACAAGTAGGAGAACATAGAAGTAACAGGATATAACAGCAAAGCAAGT
Organism: Nicotiana undulata; assembly: GCA_005239495.1. NCBI lineage: Eukaryota > Viridiplantae > Streptophyta > Magnoliopsida > Solanales > Solanaceae > Nicotiana > Nicotiana undulata. The sequence goes on along the minus strand of ML282188.1, from coordinate 65,721 downwards.
CCGCTCATAGTCTAATAGTCGACCAAAATCATGATTTCCTTGGTACACACCCACACGCTCGTCACCTAGCATGTGTGTCACCTTAATACATCTCTTATAACACAGTTCGCATGGTTAAATACCCTCAAATCCAACTGTAGATATGTTACTTACCTCGAACAAGCCAAATCCAATACCGAGCAAGCCAAACAATACTCTAGAAATTCCATCCTACCACATCAACCTCCGAACGGCTCGAAACTACCCAAAGCAACTCAAATACCTCAAATAATTCTAAGGAAACAAACTCAATTTATAAAGGTCAAATCTTTAACCGAAAGCCCAAAGTCAACCAAAAAGTCAAACCCATGCCCGCACCTTAGAACATGACAAAACTCACAAAATCCGACAACACATTCAATTACGAGTTGAACCATACAAAATTCATTCAAATCTGACTCTGAACCGATGTTCAAAACTCAAAAATTCACATTATGAAATTTTAGACAAACCCCACAACTTCTCTTTTGAAATCATCAACCAAATGCAAAAACAAAGAGGGAATTATGGAATAAAATCAATACCGAGTAGAAAATACTTACCCCATTCCATGTGGTCAAATCACCTGAAAATCGCCTTAATCCGAGTTCTATAGCTCAAAATATGGTTAAATGAACTCAAAATCCCGAAATTTGATGTTTTAATGCACTACCAGGGGCCCCTCTTTGCAATCCCGGTCTCCAACATCACGATCGCTTCAAAAGAAATTCCAGCTCAATTTTTACCCTTTGCGATCATGAACATTCCTCTGCGATTGCGATGAACAAATTCCAACAAGCTTGCCCATCTCTTCCAGATAGTCTCTAGTATAATAGCCATAACATTTTCTACAAAACTCAACAGTTTGATTTTCTCAAAACTATACACCAAGGGATACAATTTTTGTTTTGGATCATCTCAAATTCCTTATAGATTGCAAGATATAATCTTTCAAAGTTGGCTCACTAACAACAGAATTTCCTTTTCACGAACGCGTAGATCTCTCCACGATCGCGTTCATAGGCCTCTTTTCCCCATTTTTCTCTTCGTGAACGCGCCCCAAAGCCCTTGATCGCGATGCGCACCGCTGTAGCAAAAACCAGCAGCTAAAAATGGCCTAGAAAAGATCCGAAACCACCCTAAACTCACCCGAGTCCCTCAGGACCTCGTCTGAACATACTAACAAGTCTCAAAATATATTATGGACCTACTCGATGCCTCAAATCGAACTTAATAAACTTTGAATCTTTTAATTTCCAAAACTCATGCCTAACCTTATAATATCAACTAGAGATGAACTCAAAATTTGCACACAAGTCTCAAATGACATAACGAAGCTATACAATTCCTGGAACCCATATCTGAACCCGATATGATCAAAGTCAACTCCTGGTCAAACTTATAAACATTCCAAACCTTCAAATTACCAACTTTATCCAAATAGTGTTGAAACCTCCTAGGAACATCCAAATGCAAATTTGGGCATACCCTCAAGTCCAAAATCACCATCCGGACCTAATGGAACCATCAAAACTCCGATCCGAGATCAAATACTCAAACGTCAAACTTGGTCAACTCTTCCAACTTAAAGCTTCCTAGTTAAGAATCTTTCTCCCAAATCATTTTCGATTAACCTGAAAACTAAAACTGACAATTCACACAAGTCATAATACATCATATAAATCTACTCAAGACTTCAAAGGGGTGAACAAAATGCAAATGTTCAAAACGACCAGTCGGGTCGTTATATTCTCCCCCACTTAAATATACATTCATCCTCGAACGTGCCTAGAGTCATTACAAAGCCATCAAATAGCCATGTAACCTAGCGGTGATCCCACGTCACCCCAATCCATGTAAGCTTGAGAATACAACATAACTGAAGATCATTACTTTAACCTTAGTCCGTAAGCCTTAGAACCTAGTTTCCAACATCCGAAATTCCTTATAAGACCTGAATCTCGCACCTACACACTGTATAAATATGAACAAGATGTATTAAGTCATATCCATAACCCAAGATTTAATCACATGATATACCACATAACTCGCATACTCGTAGAAAGAATTTCTTATCACAGTAGTTGCTCAAATCAAATCCAGTACCAGTAATAAACCTCATATCAAACAAAACCTCGTTCAAAACATTCATACACTACCGATGATGAAAGAAACACGCAGAAACTCATAACCACTCATTAGATCAACAAGTCATGGAGCTTTCTCACTCGTCCGACAAGAACCAAAGTCAAGTTCTTAGGCGACTTCCGATATTATTCTTCCAAACATACCATAATCAAATCCAATAGTATCGATTCTAGGTCTAATGACCTTATCTCATCAAACACAAATATTTTATTGACATGCCATACCAATACAACCTAATGTCAAAAACGTGCAATCTGTGCACCAACAAGCAACAATTCAAATGTACTCAATCATGGAAAATGACTCAAATGAGAGATAGTTCGGCAAGCTCAACAAGTACCACCACAAATGCATGATACAAACCCATCACACATAGTAGAACTAAGACACACGAATCTATCACAAGGATCATATTCTAACGTAACCCCACTACAATGTGTGGCCCCACCCAAATACTGGTCCATATGAAATACCTCATGCCACAATACTCTAAATCAATAACCACACGCAATTCGACATCAAATACACTAATTTCATAATCATAACCATGGAGAAACAGATAAAACAATATACCACCATCAAGAAAGACCATAACCAGGGACAATCAGCCACTGAACACCCCAATAATTATCTTGCTGGAATTTCACTGCACGGCCTAAACAGAAACGCATCTAACGTGTAAGTAACCAACAAATCACAACCCATTGTAGCGTAGAAGTGTAACACATAGAACATATCAGATTCAAATAAGATCAATTCTAACCAAATGACACATCCCTCAATAATAGCAGTACTAAGTCAACCAATCCGACCCGGTGTAGAATACACATCGTCATTAGGCCTACCAATGATTCCCCAAATCAACCCTGGTCATCCACAAATAGATAAATAACGCTCTGAAAGTCCACAATGACCTAAACATAACACATACTACCGTCTGGATAACTTTGGCCACATCTTCATAGTCCACAACCACGAAACAATCTCCTTTTGAGAATTACCAGTCTCCAAATCCATAGAACCCATGAATCACAATAGCTGATCCCAAATCCACCACTCGAATGTGTAACACATCTCTCATGCACGATCATCCCACGAGCAATACTTCTATAATTCTTTCGCGCCACATAACAAAAATCTGAATATCAATAGTCGGTTAACCAGGCGAGTACCGCAATACCAATAAAGCATCTGTAAGTCAAAACTCAATGCACCTTCTAAATGTACACTCTTCTCATGTAATACCAAATAGTGCCAAAAAATATTTCTCACCATCTGAAATCGTTTGTGTTGCATAAACTCATGACCTTCCTTTTGAAACCGAATCGTATACTTGCACATGCAAATCCCAATCTCACACCACGCACCGCCTCTATTAGGAAATCATATGAAAACACGAGAACCTCATTATCAACTCTGAGTCACAAGCAGAGTACATACTCAATTAGCTAGGAACCTTTCACATGATCCAATCTAATAGAAAATCACAATATGTAACATGCTCCTCATGCCAGTAGGAAATATCTATCTCAAATCGTGGTAGAAACCATCGAGAACACATTGAAATCCATTTTCACATAACCAAGCTATCAAAACTGAATCCCTCTAACTCAACAAAACCATGCGTCGCCAAATCCAAGAGTATTACCATACTGATCCAACCTACTACCAAGGTGTTTTATTTCCTCCGAGTTTCTTCTGAATTGCCTTCAAGTTGACACTTCTCCTCGCCATAATACTACGATCCTCAACCAAAACTCACCACACGAGACCCTAGCTTGAAACCACTTTGCTCTAAAAGCTCGTAAGCTACCGTATTCCCATTTAAACACTCAAAGTACAGCATTCGAGATACCCACTTTGAAGAGACATTATGTGAATCTAAAATTGTTTTCTTTACCTTTCAGACACTGTAATGTAGGATCCATAATAATACAGAAGTATTGCAAGTCCCGACACTATCCAATGCAAAACTCAGATCTTAGCCATATACAAATCCGAAAAATTCTCAAATGCCACATATGACTCTTGAACCAATTAGAACCTCTTCGAGGGTCCTCTACCCTATCCAATATCAAATGTGCTGCCCAAATGAGACGAACGACAAGTGCTCCATTAGCACGCCAACACCGAAAGAAGTAATCCACACCTCTAAGCAACCGAGTGAATCCCTACTCCATGCGCACTACATCAGTCACGAATAACAAACTCAAATCATCCTGTGATTTATGTATACCCATAAAGGGTAATTTATCCCGTATCCAAAAATCTCCTCACTCGATTCATCCTCGATCTCAACATTTTCTAGTCATATCTGATTAACAAGTATGCCTCACACCGAAACCAATACAGCACATAACCATGAAATCAAAGTGTTGATGGTAGACTCCCTCACTTGTCTCAAAGCCACAGAACAAAACATCCAGTAACGCAAAATACCTATACTCTATTACTACCATAATCGCGCATTGAAATCCAACTAAATCCTTCATAAGCCCATGCAAAACAAATCATAAAATACCTCAAATCATTTGTGAATATCGCATTCATCCTCGTGATAGTCAAGTCAACTTTCGCAACCGTTCCATACTCAAATCGTAACACATATAACATACTGGTAGGAAGAAACTCTCCACACAATCATCATAAGGATCACACATCCGTAGATTACCCCGCTGGTGATAACCCACCTACTTAGCCTCAAACTGACATCTCTCTATACCCTTTCACAGCCACCATTACTACGGAATCACTTGATGTTCCTGAGTCTGAACACATCCACAAGACATGTTGTCATGACCCAAAAACCATAATAGGTCGCGATGGGACCTTACGCCGTCTTCAGGAAATCCCATAAGTGAAACTACTATTTATTTACCCCTTTTAAATATTTAAAGCAAAAGTTTTCTTTTTAAAAGAACAAAATAAGTAAGATCTCATACAACTCTATACTATTTTCTTAACAAAATACCAGCATAATAAGTATATCCACTGTATTGATAGAAATTGTAAGTACAATAGTACATAAATAGTAAAATATCCCAATATCCGGTGCCACAAGTACATGAGCAATCTAGAGAATATATGAAACTAATACAACTACTATCTGAAAGTGATAGACAGAAATAATAAATGAGATAGAGGGAGACTCTGGTATTGTAGATCGTATCAAGGCAAGCAACTCAACACTAAGTCTCTGTAGATGATCGGCTACGCACCCGCATGACCACCAGTAGTACCTATCTCAGTACCTGCACATTCAGTGCAGAAGTGTAGCGTGAGTACGGAAAACAATGAATACCTAGTAAGTATCTAATCTAACCTTGAAGAAGTAGTGACGAAGGTAAACTTGACATTTACTAGAGGTCAATAATAATATAAATACATAAAGTAGACATAGTGAGTGTACAACAAGTAGGAACGAATAAAATAAAAGTAACTATAGTAAATCCACACATGAGTCTATATGAAATCACTAAACATATCATAACCGACAGTGAAGGCGCTAACTCAATTATTACCAAACCAAATCCAGTTCCGATTATTAAGAACGAAGTTGCCGAGGCGAACAAACCGATCCCATAGGAATAGTAGTACTAAGTACTGCCACGGAGAACGACTCGATCCTATAGGAATAGTGTTACTAACAAGCCGAGGCGAACGACCCGATCCCATAACAGCCATATTGCCGAGGCGAATTGTCACGACCCCAAATCCTAACAGGTCGTGATGGTGCCTATCATTGAGCTAGGCTAGCCAATATTTTAATAAATTTACTCAATATCATTAAATACCAGCATATGAAGATCCCCCAAGACTGGAGTCAACCGATCACGAGCATCTAAGAAATAACTATAACTCTGCTAATGTCATAACCAATGTCTAGGAATGAAATACTAAGACTAATGAAGTAAGGGAAATGGAGAAGCTGCGGACGCTAGACAGCTACCTCGAAATCCCAAATGCTGATGACAACGAACTCAGATGACTACTGCTCCGACCCAGTACCTGGATCTGCACACAATGGTGAAGGGAGTAATGATGAGTACGCCAACTCAGTAGTAATGAAAATAAATCGCAGTCTGAGAATAAGAAAGACACAACACAGATACACCAATCCACAAAATAGTAAACTATCAAGTCTCAATACAGTGCACATAAGTTCGAAAATCGATTTCCATAAAATCCTTTGAAACAAGTATATTTTCCAATATTTCTCAATAAAACTCTCGGTAATATCAGTTTGAAAAATGAAGTGAATCATAGTCACAACTGATTCTATTTATAGAAAAAAATATAAATCTTTAAAGAATTTGTAATTAAAGAAGAAATAAGATAAGTAATTAATTTAGAATTCCCCATCTTTAGAGAAAATCCTGGATGAAAACAAGAGAAACAAGAGGCTAAGTAAAATATCATCATAAAACTGCCCCTCGGGCCATAATCATCACTCGTGAATATTCCCTCAGCACCTCACCATCACTCAGTATCAGCCCTGCGGGCAACCTCACTTTCACTCATTCCTTCCAATCACTCATCTCTCTGCACTCACAATCGGTAGTTACCTGCGCTCACTGGGGGTGTCTACAGACTCCGGAGGGGCTCCTACAGCCCAAGCGCTATAAACAAAGCATATCATGGCATAAATCACACTCAGGCACGCAACCTCTCTCATATCATAACATCCTCACAACATTGGCCCTCGGCCTCACTCAGTTAGACACTCTCAGCATGCCACTCGGGCCATGAATAAAATGGGGTTCTCGACCCAAAATAGTATTTCATTTCAATAAATAGTAATATTATCAAATAAGAGTGTCAACAATTTCAGTAGAAAGACTGAGTGTAAAATCATAGTTTCAAAGTAGTGAGAATATCAGTAAAATAGCCCCCAAGGGGTTAAAACAGATCGACAATATTCCCCAAACATGTCTTACATCCCAAATATGTCAAAATAAAGTAATATTATAACTCATATGCTTTAAAAGCAGTTTCGCAACTCAATAGTTGCCTAAAAAGGAACATTTTTCCAAATTTCCAATTCGTGCACGCCCCACACTCGTCATCCAGTGTGTGCGTCACTCCAAATCTGGGAAATGATGTAATGTCCAGGGTTTCATACCCTTAGAAGAGGATTTAAAGACATTACTTACCTCAAACTACCCCGAAAAGCTACTCCGCAACACGCTTGCCTCTCGAATCAACTTCCAAGTGCTCCAAATCTCAATGAAGAACAATAGTTTTCTCTCTTCAAAATCACCTCAAAAGGTCTCTTCCCATTTAAAAATGGTGGAAAAATGGGTATTGGTCACGGAGGGTTTTAATATAAACTGATCAGTCATTCCTTCATCGCGAACGTGGCCTCCTCCCTGCGTTCGCGAAGCACATTTTCTCCAGGCCCCCAGATTACCCTACACGAAAGCACAAAAAGGGTCGTGATCGCGATGCTTGCCTGGCCAACCCTCTGCGAACGCGGTCGACCCCTCGCGATCGCACAAGTCAAAACTCCCTGGGGGTCCAATCGCTCAGGCCTCTTCGCGAACGCGGTGCTTCCTCACCCTACACCTCCGCATTCGCATCTGCCCCTTCGCGAACGCGAAGAACAAATTAGCCACCTCCCCAGATAACCTTCCGCAAAAGCGGAGCTCCACCAGCGAACGCGATGACCAATATTCATGCAATATCACACCATCAAAAATAGCAGACTTTACAAGTTCAATATTGCCCGTTAACCATCTGAAATCAATCCCGAGCCCCTCGGGACCCCAACTAACTATACCAACACATCATAAATGATCATTCAAACTAAGTTGCACTCTCAAAACACTAAAAATAACATCAAAACACCAAAATCACATCGAATTCAAGGCTAAGAACTTTGAAATTTCTAAAATCCACCAACGATGCCGAAACTATTCAAAACACATTCGATTGACCTGAAATTTTGCAGACATATCCAAAATGATATTACAAATTTCAACCCCGATAGCCTATTTTCCACTACCGATCGGAAATCACCAAAAACTTAATTTCACCAATTCAAGCCTAATTCTACACCGGACATCACAAAAATATTCTGAACACAATACTAAGTCCCAAATCACCTAATGAAGTTATCCGAGCCAAAAACTCCGCATTCCAAGGTCGTTTACCAATAAGTCAACTCTCAGTTGATTTTTCCCACTTTAAGGCTATTTTTTAAAGACTAAATGACTAAATTCTCACTACAACCATTCTGAACCCGAGCCAACCAACTCTAACACATCGTAAATAGTATAACCAACCTATGACAAGGAAATAACAGTAATTATAATGCAGGTTGTATGTAACAACCGACCGGGTTGTTACATTCTCCCCCTCTTAAACAAATGTTCGTCCTCGAACGGGTCTAGAAACATACCTGGAGTCTCAAACAAGTGAGGATATCTGCTCTGCATCTCCCGCTCGGTCTCCCAAGTAGCCTCCTCCACTAGCTGACCTCTCCACTGTACCTTCACTGAAGCTATATTCTTGGACCTCAACTTTTTGACTTGACGATCCAAAATTGCTACTGGCTCTACCTCATATGACATATCACCCTCGAGATGCGTTGTGCTGAAGTCTAAAACATGAGACGGGTCACCAACATACTTCCGGAGCATCGACACATGAAATACCGGATGAACACTCGACAAGCTGGGCGGCAAGGCAAGTCTATAAGCCACCTCTCAAATCTTCTGAAGTACCTCAAAAGGACCAATAAACTTTTAACTCAGCCTTCCCCTCTCTCCGAACCTCATAACACCTTTCATGGGTGATACCTTTGGCAGTACCTTATCACCTTCCATAAAAGACACATCCAGGACCTTTCGGTCCGCATAACTCTTCTGCCTAGACTGCGCTGAAGTCGCTCTTGAATCAATTTCACCTTCTCTAGCGCATCCTGAATCAGATCTGCGACTAATAGCCTAGCCCCACCGGGATCGAACCAACCAACCAAAGATCTACACCTCCTACCATATAAAGCCTCGTACGGGGCCATCTGAATACTGGACTGGGAGTTGTTATTATATGCAAACTCTGCAAGTGGAAGAAACTGATCCCATGAACCACCAAAGTCAATCACACAGACACGCAACATGTCCTCCAAAATCTGAATAGTCCGCTCTGATTTCCCGTCGGTCTGAGGATGAAATGCCGTGATCAACTCTACCTGAGTACCCATACCTCTCTGTACGACCTTCCAAAACTGAGATGTGAACTGAGTACCTCTGTCAGAAATGATAGAACTTAGAACCCCATGCAATCGGACAATCTCCCTGATGTAGATACCAGTTAACCGCTCCGAAGTATAAGTAGTACCAACAGGAATAAAGTGCGCGGAATTGGTCAATCTATCCACAATGACCCAAATAGAATCAAAACCCTTCGAAGTCCGTGGAAGCCTAACTACAAAGTCCATAGTGATCCGCTCCCACTTCCACTCCGGAATATCTAACCTTTGAAGTAATCCACCTAGTCTCTAGTGCTAATACTTGACCTGCTGATAGTTGAGACACCGTGCTACATACTCAACAATATCTCTCTTTATCCGCCTCCACCAATACTGCTATCTCAAGTCCTGATACATCTTCGCGGCACCCGGATGAATGGAATACCGCGAGCTATGTGCCTCTGCTAATATAAACTCTCGAAGCCCATCCACATTGGGCACGCAAATACGAACCTGCATCCCCATAACTCCGTAATCACCGATAGTCACATATCTAGCATCCCCTCTACGGACCATGTCCTGAAGAACTAACAATTGCGGATCATCATATTGTCGGGCTCTAATCTGATCATAAAGAGAAGACCAGGAAGCCATGCAAGCTAATACACGTGGAGGGTATGACAAATCCAATCTCACCAACTGACCCGCTAAAGCCTCAACATCAAGTGCTAAAGGTCACTTTGCTGCTGAAAGGTAATCCAGACTCCCCAAACTCTCGGCTCTGCGACTCAAAGCATCGGCCACTACATTGGCCTTCCCCGTATGATACAAAATAGTGAGGTCATAATCCTTGAGAAGCTCTAACCATCTCCTCTCATGCAAATTCAAGTACTTCTGCCTCAGCAGATACTGCAAGCTACGATTGTCAGTGAAAATCTCACACTGTACCCCATACAAATAATGGCGGCAAATCTTTAAGGCATGAACAATGGCAGCTAACTTAAGATCTTGCACTGGATAATTCTTCTCATGCACCTTCAATTCTCTCGACGCGTAGGCAATCACCCTACCGTCTTGCATCAATACCGCTCCCAAACCAACTCTAGAAGCATCACAATAGACTGTATAAGAACCCAAACCATTAGGCAGAACCAATACCAGAGCTATGGTCAATGCTGACTTGAGATTCTAAAATCTCTCCTCACACTCATCAGACCATCTGAACGGAGCACCCTTCTGGGTCAATCTGGTCAAAAGTGAAGCAATAGAAGAGAATCCTTCCACAAAGCGACGGTAATATCCCGCCAAACCAAGGAAACTCCTGATCTCCGTAGCTTATGATGGTCTAGGCCAACTCTGCACCGCCTCAATCTTCTTCGGATCAACCTGAATACCCTCACTGGCCACCACGTGCCCCAAGAAAGCTACTGAACCAAGACAAAACTCACACTTGGAGAATTTCTCATAAAGTTTCTCCTCCCTTAACCTTTGTAACACAACCCTCAAATGTTGAGCATGATCTTTCTGGCTACGAGAATAAACCAGGATGTCATCAATGAACACAATGACGAAAGAATCAAGGTAAGGTTGAAACACGATGTTCATCAATTGCATGAACGCGACTGGGCATTGGTCAGCCTAAATGAAATAACCAGAAACTCATAATGACCATATCTGGTCCTGAAAGAAATCTTCGGAATGTTAGAATCCCGAATCTTCAGCTGATGATATCCGGATCTAAAATCAATCTTAGAGAACACTCTAGCTCCCTGAAGCTGGTCAAACAAGTCATCAATACAGGGCAAAGGATACCAATTCTTCACCATAACCTTACTCAGCTGCCTATAATCGATACACATGTGCATGGAGCCATCCTTATTTTCACAAACAACACTGGTGCACCCCAAGGTGACACACTAGGCCGAATGAACCCCTTATATAGGATTTCCTGAAGCTGCTCTTTCACTTCTTTCAACTCCGTTGGTGCCATGCGATAAGGTGGAATAGAGATAGGCTGGGTGTTTGTCACCAGGTAAATACCAAAATCAATATCCCTGTCAGGTGACATGCGTGGCAGGTCTCCAGGAAATACTTCCGGAAAATCATGGACCACAGGGACATAATCAACAGAAGAAGTCTCACTACTAACATTCCGCACAAAAGCAAGGTAAGACTCACACCCTTTCTCAACCATACGTTGAGCCTTCATATAAGAAATAACTCTGCTAGGCACATGCTCTATAGAACCTCTCCACTCAACTCCCGGAACTCCGGGCATAGCTAGGGTCACGGTCTTAGAGTGACAATCAAGGATAGCATGACATGGGGATAACCAATTCATGCCCAGTATCACATAAAAATCAACCATACTGAGTAACATCAAGTCCACTCGGGTTTCCAGACCCCCAATAGATATAAGATACAACTGATACACACGGTCCACAATAATGTATCGCCCACCGGAGTCGAAACATGAACAGACATAACTAAAGACTCACGGGGCATATTCAGAAAGTGAGAAAAATAGGATGAGACATAAAAGTACGTGGAACCAGGGTCAAATAAAGCCAAAGCATCAGTGTGACAAACTGAGATAGTACCTGTAATCACCGCATCTGAGGCCATAGCATCAGGCCTAGCCAAAAGTGCATAAATATGTGGCTGGCCTCCACCTACTCGACCTCCCCCTCTAGGGCGGCCTCTAGCTGCCTGACCATCACCCCTGGCTGCCTGGGTAGGTGGTGAAGTGACTGGGGCTGAAGACGAGGGCTGAACCCTCTGCTGAGATGAACTACCAGAACAACGGGGATACTGCCTCCACCCATGTCCGAACTCCCCACACTCAAAACAACCACCTGGAGCTAAATATGGGGACTGAAGAGAACCCCTACCACCATGATAACCACTGAATGTACCGTGCATAGAAGAACCCTGATATTATGATGCTCTGGAGGAGCTCTGATCTAGAAGGGCACTAAAAGATGAACGTCCCGGAAAAGAACTGCGAGGACTCTGCCCCAAAGATGCACCACTGTAAGCTGGGTGAGCTGGCTATGGAGATCTAAATGGACGACCTCTGTTGTGCTGAAACTGCCCTCTGGAAGGGGCACAACTGAAGCTACCAGATCCCCGAGACCTCTTGGCCTCCCTCTCCTCACGTTCCTACCTACGAACCGACTCAATGTCCCGAGAAATGTCAACTACCTGCTCAAATGTAGCTCCAGACACTCTCTCCCTGGTCATCAAAATCCGAAGCTGATACGTGAGACCATCTACAAATCTCCTGATCCTTTCCCTGTCGGTAGGGACTAACTCCCAAGCATGTCTAGCCAACTCGAAAAACCTCATCTCGTACTGAGTAACTGACAACTCTTCCTGGCGCAGATACTCAAATTGCATGCGCTGCTCCTCTCTGTGGGACTGAGGAACATACTTCTCCAAAAAGATCGTGGAGAACTGCTGCCAGGTGAGAGGTGCAGAACCAACTAGCCTACGCCTCTCAAATGCCTCCCACCAAGTGAAAGCAGCACCAACAAACTGAAATGCAGCAAATGGGACCCCACTGGTCTCCAAAATACCCGCAATACGTAGTATCCTCTGGCACTTATCCACAAAACCTTGGGCATCCTCACCCTCTGTGTCGCTGAAAGTCAGGGGCTGAAGTCTACTGAACCTCTCCAGCCTACGCTGCTTATCCTCGGGCATAGCTGGGACTACATAGTCCTGAAATGGGGCAACCGGCTAGGATGGGACTACCCACGATGCCTGAATACCCTGTACAGCCTGCTCAGGTGTCCGGGAAGCTGGAGTCTGAATGCCTCCCCTGGCCTGAGCTGAAGTGGCAGTAGTAGACATAGCAACTGCCTGAGCCAAACTGGTACACATCGTCCATATCTTAGCCAGGGTCTCCTAAAGACCCGGAATAACAATAGGCACTGCCAGTGCCTGAACCTGTCCCGCTGGAGCACCCTCGGCGGGAACCTGATCCTGAATGATATTGGGATCCTGTGGTACTGTCTCGGCTGCTGCGCAGGCTGGTCCCCTAACTCCACCACGACCTCGACCTCTTGTGGGTCTGGCTGGTGTCTGGTCACCCTGCTCGATGGTGTGTGTCCTCACCATCTGTGAGAGAATGAAACAACAGTAGTTTAGATTTCAAGAACCAATAGAATGGCACGAAAGAGTTCAAGAAAATGAGATTTGTTTCCTAAGAGTTTTGTAGCCTCTCGAAGATAAGTACAGACGTCTCCATACCGATACGCAAGACACTACTAAACCTGCTCATGATCGTTGATTCCTATGTAGCCTAGAGCTCTGATACCAACTTGTCACGACCCCAAATCCTAACAGGTCGTGATGGCACCTATCGTGGAACTAGGCTACCCAACCATCACATAACTTTACATTTATTTTAATAAATTTACTCAATATCATTAAATACCAGCATATGAAGTATAAAAATTCCTCTAAGTCTGTAAGCAACCATAATATAAACTAGCAGTCTAAACAAATCCCTCAGGAATGGAGTCCACCGATCACGAGCATCTAAGAAATAAATGTAACTCTTCTAATGTCATAACCAATGTCTAGGAATGAAATACTAAGACTAATAAAGGAAAGGAAATGGAGAAGTTGCGGAAGCTGGACAACTACCTCGAAATCCCAAATGCAGATGATAACGAACTCGGACGACTAATGCTCCGACCTAGTACCTGGATCTGCACACAGGGGTGCAGGGAGTAATGATGAGTACTCCAACTCTGTAGTAATGAAAATAAATCGCAGTATGAGAATAAGAAGCACAAATATCAAGTCTCAATATAGTACACATAAGTTCGAAAATCGGTTTCCATAAAATCCTTTGAATCAAGTATATTTTCCAATATTTCTCAGTAAAACTCTCGGTAATATCAGTTTGAAAAATGAAGTGAATAATAGTCAAAACACAGTAAAATATCATCATAAAACTGCCCCTCGGTCCATAATCAGAATATTCCCTCAACACCTCACCATCACTCAGTATCATCCCCGCAGGCAACCTCACTGTCACTCATGCCTCCCAATCACTCATCACTCGGCACTCGCACTCGGTAGGTACCTGCGCTCACTAGGGGTGTGTACAAACTCTGTAGGGGCTCCTACAGCCCAAGCGCTATAAACAAGCCAAATCATGGCATAAATCACTCTCAGGCACGCGGCCTCTCTCATATCATAACATCCTCACAACATTAGCCCTCAGCATCAATCAGTCAGACACTCTCAGCATGCCACTCGGGCCACGAATAAAATGGGGTTCTCGACCCAAAATAGTATTTTATTTCAAGAAATAGTAATATTATCAAATAAGAGTGTCAACAATTTCACAAGAAAGACCAAGTGTCAAATCATAGTTTCAAAGTAGTGAGAATATCAGTAAAATAGCCCCCAAGGGTTTAGAACAGATCGACACTAGTCCCCAAACATGGATTACAACCCAAATATATCAAAACATAGTAATATTATAGCTCATATGCTTTAAAAGCAGTTTCGCACCTCAATAGTTGCCTAAAAAGGAACATTTTTCTACATTTCCAATTCGTGCACGCCCCACACTCGTCATCCAGTGTGTGCGTCACTCCAAATCAAGGAAAGGATGTAAAGTCTGGGGTTTCATACCCTCATGACATGATTTAAAGATATTACTTACCTCAAACTAGCCCGAAAAGCTACTCCGCAACACGCTTGCCTCTCGAATCAACTTCCGAGTTCTCCAAATCTCAATGAAGAACAATGGTTTTCTCTCTTCAAAATCGCCTCAAAAGCTCTCTTCCCCTTTAAAAATGGTGGAAAAATGGGTATTGGTCGCGGAGGGTTTTAATATAAACTGACCAGTCATTCCTTCATCGCGAACGCGGCCTTCTCCCCGCGTTCGCAAAGCACATTTTCTCCAGGCCCCCAGATTACTCTACGCGAACGCACAAAAAGGGTCGCGATCGCGATGCCTGCATGGACAACCCTCTGCGAACGCAGTCGACCCCTTGCGATCGCACAAGTCAAAACTCTCTGGGGGTCCAATCGCTTAGGCCTCTTCGCGAACCCGTGCCTTTCACCGCGAACGTGGTGCTTCCTCACCCTACACCTACGCGTTTGCATCTGCCCCTTCGCGAACGCGAAGAACAAATTAGCCACCTCCCCAGATAACCTTCTGTGAACGAGGAGCTCCACCCCCGAACGCGGTGACCAATATTCTGCAACATCACACCAGCAAAAATAGCAGACTTTACAAGTTCAAAATTGCCCGTTAACCATCCGAAATCAATCCCGAGCCCCTCAGGACCCTAACTAACTATATCAACACATCATAAATGATCATTCAAACTTAGTTGCACTCTCGAAACACTACAAATAACATCAAAACACCAAAATCACATCGGATTCAAGCCTAAGAAATTTGAAATTTCTAAAATCCACCAACGATGCCGAAACTATCCAAAACACATCCGATTGACCTGATATTTTGCAGCTATATCCAAAATGACATTACGAATCTGTTCCAACATGTTGAATTCCATTTCGACCCTGATGACCTATTTTCCACTGCCGACCGGAAATCACCAAAAACTAACTTTCACCATATCAAGGCTAATGCTACACCAGACATCACAAAAATATTCTAAACACACTCCTAAGTCCTAAATCACCTAACGAAGCTATCTGAGCCAAAAAATTCGCATTTCGAGGTTGTTTACCAATAAGTCAGCTCTCAGTTGATTTTTTCCACTTTAAGGTTGTTTTTTAAAGACTAAATGACTAAAATCTCACTACAACCATTCTGAACCCGAGCCAACCAACTCTAACACATCGTAAACAGTATAACCAACCTATGACAATGCAATAATAGTAACTATAATGCAGGTTCTATGTGACGACCGACAGGATCGTTACACGAATGACCCGATCCCATAAGAGTAATTTTTTCACTACCGAGGCGAATGTGCCGATCACATAAGATTAATCTATTCCACTGTCAAGGCAAACGGCTTGATCCCATTAGAGTAGAGGAATTTACCTCGATCGCGTAAGCACGTACGAGATGAGAAGACACGGATCTATAGTTTATCGAATATTTCCCCACTTTACCAAAGTAGAGGCTAAAATGATATCTTTATAAAAAATAACCTCGATCTGGGTCAAAGTCAAGAAAATTAATACGCATGATAGGCATAAATATCACAATTATAGGCACGATGTGAATCTAAGTCAACCCCGACATATCATGAATATAGGTACGTACGGACTCTCGTCACCTCGTGTGTACGTAGCTCCCTACAACAAGTAGCACACAACAATTAGTACACCTAAGGGGATAAGTTCCGCTTACAAGGTTAGGAAAGATACTTACCTCTATTTAGAGTTCTCAATCCGTTTCGTCAACCTCACTAGAACTCCTCAAACAACATCGAGGACTCCGAAACTAACCAAAAATCGTATAAATTAATAAATATATGTTCAAATGTTCATAATTTAGCTATTAGAGTAATTACCCAACCTAATTTGGAAAATTGCTAAAATTCACCTCCACGCCCATGTGCCATGATTACGAAAATATTCGAATATAAATGTTACCCATGACCTCACAAACTTAAATATATAATTTATTCCCAATTACATACTTGTGGTCAAATCTTATTTTTACCGAAACCTAGGTTCTAACAAAATCTCACTATTTTTCCTTTAATTTCATGTTGAATCTACCCATAATCCGTGTATTTAACTTAATAATTGATGGGATCACTTACCTCTTGATGTTGTTAAAAATTCCCCCACAAAAATGCTCTCAAAATCGCCCAAGACCAAGTGGAAAATTATGGAAAATAGGCTAAGTCCCATAATAAAAGCCCTTGCACCAGTCACAGATGTCGCATTTGCGACATCAGGTTTGCAAATGCGACAATAGTGGGAACTCTACCTAAGTATAAAATGCGACACAAAAGCTTGCAAATGCAAAGGTGGTAACCTCGCAAAAGCGAAAAAAAGAATCGCAAATGCGGAACAACGCTCCGGTAACATTGCATATGCGATAAATTCCTTCGCAAATGCGAACCCACCAGTGCCATCCAAACCTCGCAAATGCGTAACCCTCCTCGTAAATGTGAGGTCCCAAAATGTGAACATAATCTTGCATTTGCGAGACCTAAAGCACCATACCAAAACCAACAAAAATAAAGTTCTTCCAAACACTTTGAACCGCATTTGAAACTCACCCGAGCCCCTGGGGCTCCACACAAAAACTCCACACAAGTCTAAAAACATCATAAAACCTCGCTCGCATGATCCAAATACCAAAATAACATCTAGAATCGTGAATCGGACACCAAAACGCATGAATTCAACCTAAAACGCAAGAACTTCTAAAAACACTTCCGTGTGGCCGATTCCTATCAAATCAACTTGGAATAACGCCAAACTTTGCGTACAATTCATAAACTAATACACTAAACTATTCTCAGGCTTGGAGTCCCAAACGTAATTTTATAACACCAAAGTCTACTCCAAACCAAATTTAAAGAACTAGAAAACCTTCAATGAACCAACTTTCCACATTAATCGTCGTAACGCTCCCAGATTACCCAAAACCCGATCAGAACACACGCCCAAGTCAAAAATCATTATACGAACCTATTGGGACTTTCAACTCCCGGTTGCGAGGTGGTTTACTCAAAATATTGATTCAAGTCAAACTTGGCCACCTTAGGCCACTATTAAGAAACTAAGTGTTCCGATTTTAACTCGAACCCTTCCAAACAAAAACCAACCATCTCCACAAGTCATAAAACAGTAAAAGTACATACGGGAAGTCTTAATTAGGGGAACAATGATCTAGAAATCATAATGACCGGTATGGTCATTGCATTCTCCACCTCTTAAACAAACGTTCATCCATGAACGGGTCTACAATCATACCTAGAAAGCAGAATAAGTGCGGATATCTGCTCCTCATGTCCTCATCGGCCTCCCAAGTCGCTTCCTTGACTGGTTAACCCCTCAACTGACCTTTATCGTAGAAATCTTCTTGGACCTCAACTGGCGAACTTTCCTGTCAACAATGGCAACTAGCTCCTCCTCATAATCCGGAATCTCATGCAGCTGAACCATGATGTAATCTAACACATACAACATATTGGCATGGTACCTACAAAGCATAGACACATGGAATACCGGATGATCTCCCGATGGACTGAGAGGCAAAGAAAGCTCATAAGTAACCTCTCCAACTCGCCTCAGCACCGCAAATGATCCAATAAACTTTGGGCTCAGGTTGCTCTTCTTCCCGAACCTCATGATGCCCTTCACCGACGAGACATTCAAGAGAACCTTCTCGCCCACCATAAATGATAAGTCACGAGCCTTCTGATCCACGTAACTCTTCTGTCTGGACTGTGCCGTGTGAAGCCTCTCTTGAATCAAATTTACCTTCTCCAAAGCATCCCTCACGAAATCAGTGCCATATAACTTAGCCTCGTCGGGCTCAAACCATCCGATGGGAGAACGGTATCGGCGACCATATAAAGCCTCAAAATCCTATCACGATACTGGAGTGACAATTGTTGTTATAAGAAAACTCAGCCAAGGGAAAGAATCTATCCCACTACTCTCCGAAGTCAATAACACATGCTCTTAGCATATCCTCCAGAATCTGAATTGTCCGCTCTGAATGCCCGTCGGTCTGCGGATGGAAGGTTGTGTTGAGATCTACTCGGGTACCCAAGTCGCATTGTAGTGCTCTCCAAAAATGTGAAGTGAATTGACGGCCTCTATATAATATGATGGAAATAGGCACACCGTGCAACCGAACGATCTCCTGATTGTAAATATGGGCCAAAGTCTTTGAAGAGTACGTAGTCACCACCGGAATAAAGTGTGGCAACCTGGCCAGCCTATCGACAATGAACTAAACGGTATCAAACTTCCTCGACATCCGCGTCAACACAACTACAAAGTCCATAGTGATGCGATCCCACTTCCACTACAATATAACCATCTGCTTGTATGGGTGTTCATAAAACCCGAAAAACCGAACCAAATCGAAAACCAACCCAAACCGATGCTTTTTAGGTTTGGTTTGGTTTTAGTTTTAAATTTTAAGAACCGATCAAATTTGGTTTGGTTTGGTTTTAACAAAAAATTAACTGGAAAAAAAAACGAATCAAACCGACTATAAAAGTAGTTGTATAATTTATTATTACACCTGTATATATGTATATTTTTATAAAATTTCTGAATTTTTATGGCACATATTAGTCATTTGTATTTTTAGTCTAGTTTCTTTGCTAGTATAATAATCTAATTCTAGTTTGATTGGTAGTTTTCTTTTGCTAAGTACAAGAAGTTATTCATGTTAAAAATAATCGATTTTTGATCGAGTACTTAAATTATTCATCATTATTTGAGTCAATTATCATCAATATATCTTGAAAAATGATAGATTTCTCAAAGAGCAATCAGTTTGATAGTGTTATGTTGAAAATGTAGACGTCGGAATATGTGTTTGGTAGTGTATGTCTCATACTTAAGAAAAAACCGATGAATAACCGAAAAATCGATAAAAAGTCGACTTAATTTGTTTGGTTTGGTTCCAATATTTGAAAACCCAACTTACTTGGTTTGGTTTCTTTATACGGAAAAACCGACCCAAACCGAACCATGAACACCCCTATCTGCTAGAGTAGGCCACCTGGCCTATGGTGCTCATACTTGACCTTGTGGCAATTCAGACATCTTGCTACATACTCAACTATGTCATTCTTCATCCGCCGCCACCAATAAAGCTTCCTCATATCGCGATACATCTTCGTAGCACCTGGATGAAAAGAATACCGAGAACTGTGCACCTCCTCTAGAATATTTTTCCTCAGGTCGTCAACATTAGGAACAAATAGGCAACCCTGGAGTCGTAGAACACCATCCCCACTGATAGAAACCTCCTTAGAACTACCCTGTAGTACCATCTCTATGAGAACCAAAAAGTGCGGATCATCGTATTGACGAGCCTTGATCTGCTCAAGTAACGACAACTGAGTCACAACATATGTAAGAAGTCGACTGGGCTCCAACCTCACAAGTATGTTAGCTAAGGACTAAATGTCTAAAGCCAATGGACTGTCCTCTGTCAAAATGAATTCCAAACTACCCATACTCTCGGCCTTTGTTCTCAAGGCATCTGCAACCACATTCACCTTGCCCGGATAGTAAAGAATTGTAATATCATAGTCCTTTAGTAGATCAAGCCACCCGTGATGTCTCAAATTAAGTTCCCTCTGCTTAAACAAATGTTGCAAGCTGCGATGATCGGTGTAAATCTCATAGGACATCCCAAAGAGATAATTCCTCCAGAATTTTAGAGCATGAACTATCGCGGCCAACTCCTAATCATGCACGGTAATTCTTTTCGTGGGACTTCAGTTGATGTGAAGCATATGCAATAACTCCCCCCTCGTGTATCAATACAAAACCAAAGCCAATGCGTGAAGCGTCATAATACATGGTATAAGTTCTTGAAACTGAGGGCAACAATAACATTGGTGATGTAGTCAAAGCGGTCTTAAGCTTTCTAAAGCTCGCTCGCAATCATCAGACCATCAGAATGAAGCACCCCTCTAGGTAAATCTAGTCAAGGGAGTTGTAATAGACGAGAAACCGTCCATGAACTAACAATAATAACCTGCTAACCCCAAGAAACTCCCGATCTTGGTCGATGTGGTAGGACGAGGACAACCCTAGACTTCCTTAATCTTCTTGGGATCCACCTTAATACCCTTACCTGATACAACATGACCCAATAAAGCCACATAATCAAACCAGAACTCGCACTAGGAGAACTTAGCATAAAGTTTCTATTCCCACAAGGCCTGAAGCACTAACCTCAAATGCTGCTTGTGCTCCTCCATACTTGTTTACCTTGAAATGGTAATAACAATTTTATTTGATTATGTGGTTCTAAAATTATGCGATTTGTTTTAATGTTAGTTGTTAAGCAATAGATTCTAAGTGTGAGTAAATAAACGAGATAAGAGTGATACGAAATCAAAGATAGGCAAACCAGACTGCCTCGAATCGGGGGTTCTGAGCTGGCCGAGATAGGTCCTCGATGTCGAGGCTCGGGGTCAGTGATAGGCGATCTATGAATCTATAACAACTTTATGGGTCTCAAAGAAGGCTATTTATGATAAATGATGGATAATAAATAAAAGGTAATTAATAAAATATAATAAACGCAAGTAATAAATCAGTAAAGAGACAATAGAGGATGTTTGAGTTAGAGGGCAGAGAATGTTCTTGTTCCTTGTATTGAATATTGTGTGTGCAAAAAATGATAAGGGTCCCCTTTATATAGGAGGGGAAATCCCAACATAGTACATAAGATTTATTACAAATATATGCAGTTGGTACAGCTATTTAATGTCATAGTACGAACTTGTACTTTGTTGCAGACTTGGTCGCCTTAGCCCTCGTGTCGCTCGCTCATGATAGTTACAGACCTGCATTGCCTCGAGGTCAAACATAGGGAACACTCGAGGTCGCACCTCGAGCTGTATCTCTATCCTTATGCGGATAAGCTATGAAATGCCATAATAAATGTAAAATCGATCTCTCCGATTTTAGTCGTGTACAGATAGTTGTCGCGCCCTCTTTTTCCTCGCGGAGTCAGGGTTTTGACATTATTGGAACAACTCGTTTCCTTTCGGGAAATGGGTACAAGGAGTTGAAGAGTCGCCACCTAACAGATTAATGTGTGTTAGGGCACCTATTACAAGTAACTCATAGAACCAGTTTGCATTACCAGAGATTGGGTAAGGGATTGAAATTACCTCGAGGGGAAGGTGTTAGGCACCCCTCAAGGTCCACAATGGTGGGTCCCGACCAAACTTACTTTGTGAATTAGTCAATTAGCAAATAGGCAGTCTAAGCACACATATGTAAAGGAATAAAGGGTTTTTAACAAGTAAGCAGTTTAAGCACACATATGTAAAGGAATACAGGGTGTTTTAACAAGTAAGCAGTCTAAGCACACATATTTAAAGGGAATAAGGGAAGTCCTAGTTTATTTAGCCTATAGGTCATATCCGTGCAATGCCCGGTAATCACTCCTCAATTAGAGGGGCTACATGTTGCATTAGCGCACAAGTCATCATATCCTTTTACTACCCATTACCCTCCCAGTTAGCGGTTATATAAGCGAGTTTGATTAACGAACTCTAAGCGTGTTGTTACCCGTCCCTTCCTTGTGGTCCTGGAGGAGTTTAGGACCTCTAGAGTTAGGCAGTTCTAGACCCTCCTAAGGTGTTTAAAAGGTAAAAATCTAGGCGACAACGAATAACACATAGGACTACCAAATAAGGAAGCAGTTAAGGGATCATGTTTACCTCCACATATATAGGCAAATAAGCAACACGTCTCAAACACATATTTTAAGTAATTTCAGAGATATCCTAGAACAGGGTATCTATGTGAGCATCAAAAGGACAGAATATGCAGCATTGTTTTTTACAGCAAGGTGATAGAATCCTAATTAGTTTGCAGAGCAATTTAAATAATCAGATCAATATTTCTCAGTTTTTATAAGGACATTAATTACCCAAGGCTTGCCTAGGCGTGGGACTATATGCAATCAAAGTTATAGAAGTTGTTTAAACAATTTGAAGATATTTCATCCCATAGGCATGCTGGTCTAAGTGATGAAGATTATAACAAGTGATTTATACCAATTTGTACCGGAACATGATACTTATGCGTGAGGTTGTTTTTAACCTATTTATTTAAGCGACATGAGGTAAATGCACATACAATCCTAAAACATGATCTCTAATGCATGTGGAGGAGGTTATTTTTTATTAAGACGTATTAGTACTTAATGGCAGGATCCCTAAGTGATAGTGAATTATGCAGAATCAGAAATGGAGTGATAATCTACCACATTTTTTAGTATGCAAAGCAGTAAACGTGAATGCCCTAAAGCAGGATATCTAATGCGTAGATTTAGCATGGTTTTAATGCAAATAAACATGGCAATCCTAAAGCATAATATCTAGTGCACGACATAAACCTAGAACATGATTGCTACAACAGATCAACATAATGTAAAACCTAAAAACATGATTTCTACCCAGGTTTACCCCACAAAATCATATAACTACCCTCGATTTTTACTAGTTACCCCAATATCTATTTACAAAAGATTATTACAGACCAAGATTGCATAAATTACATAAATGAAATGTAAACTATACTATAGGGAGCCTGATGCATGCCCAAAGTAAACATGGGAGTGCCAGACCTTCAGTGGTAGTCTCAAAATTCCAAGAACCTCATAGCCAATGAATGTCCAAGTGTGTCAGAGTTCCCTAAGGACCTCAAGGATCCCGAGCAATGCTCACACCAAGACTTTCTCACAATAGGGACTGGTTATGTACAGTGGAAAGGCCAACCCCAGTGGGCCAGAGTTCAAAGAAATCTCAGGGGATTCCTAGGCAGTACACACACTAGAGGGGAAGAACCTAATGATCTAAGAGTAAAGTCAGAGTGCTTGACACAGTTTCAAAAGGACTTAGTAAAAAAACCAGTGGAGATGACCTTAGGAGTAAAAAGATTTTTTCTTTGAGATAGAAATCAGTTTTAAGAGAAGGCTAAGAGTGAAAACCATTTAAGAGAATAGTAAGAACATATTTTGAAATCAATTCTGAAGAGAGAAAGTTCAGCACAGAGTCAATTAGTCATAGCGTACATAGACATTCAACAAACCAAGGTCACATAGGGATGAAAGGGCGTTGGGAACATATAGAAGTCACATTGGGGGGGGTACATGGACAGGGTATAAAGGAAACATACAGACAACAACTGCATAGAACACCTAGGGTCTTAGAGACTTAGCGGGTTAGTCATGGACAATAAGCAGTTAAGCCATAGATCCCAGATGTAATGTGAAAAACAGGAAATGTCTTAGACATGATTAGGCATACAGGTAGGGTCAATCACATGCATCAAATCACCAACATGATCACATAGTTAAGGGATTAAACAGAAATCAACAAACATGCTGGTTAAGTATCAGATAACTAGGTGAAGTGTAGACATGCTAATTATACATTGGACAGGACATAACTTAGACAAATTAAGCAAAGAAGTAAACAAGAAAACATGTTGAATTCATGGTCAATGAACTAGTGCAGTAATGAAACACATAGAGTTTTAGTTTCAAAATTTAATCAGAGACATACCAGTTAAGGAAGAGAGCACAGAAAGTAAAGCAGGTGCAGCTCAATATCTAACCTTGTCTTACAGTCGGCTAGATCAGTGATTATCATAAGTAACAGAGAAAGAAAAGAGAGTTTGAGTGTGAGCGTGTGTTATGAACTTTTTTCGTTCGTCCTTAAGAAGTAAAATAGGGGAGTTTATATAGTAGTACAAGAGTAGAGCAAATAAGGTAAAAGTATCAACTTCAGCCAATCAAGGAAGGGATCACAGTATAGTCTTCCCTTAATTAAGGATAATTAACCAACTGTAAGGACAAGAACTATTTAAGGAAAGAGGTCCAAATCAGAATAAATAAAGAATAAATAATCATAAGTCTAATTAAGGAAATATCACGTAAGGAATCAGTAAATATTACAGTCGATTAAATAAGGCAAGCATGACTAATCAAGGTCATAAACAAGGAAATAATCAGGAATTATGCACATGAGTTTTTAAGAGAGCGAATCAGTCAATCAAAATTTTAAAAGTAATATTGATTTATGGGGAGAAAAATATCAACTTTCACAAATAGAAACACATGCTAAATAAATTTCATAAACACAAAGAAATTAGCCGAAATTGACTCGAAAATCCTAATAGAGATTAATTAGGGTAAAAATCGTAAAGCGATAAATTTGACTAAGAAAATCGTGTAGGTCAAAGATACAGAGTGAATCAATACAACCGGTAACATTTAAAACTCAGAATCGAAGCAATAAGTCAGAAAAATCAGAGTTTCACATAAATCGACTAAGGTTTAGGCAACCCTTGCATAAATCAGTCAAGAACACCAAGGATAATCGATTAAACATTTAAAAATTAGAAAGCCCTTTTAGAAGATGACTCGTCATGAACCCTAGTTTAGGAAAAATTGAAAAATCAGTTGAAACCGAAAATTTCAAGGAAAAACATGTGATAGTTGTTCGATTCGTCTCAGATCTGTACAGATATGAGAAGATCGGTGATAATAAATTAGGGTTTTTAGAAAGCATAACAGAGATGAGAAAATATACCTAGAAAATCATGGATTCATAGAAAAATAAAAGAGGTTTTCTTACTCGTGGTCGAGCAAACAGCCTGAAGCAGGCAAAGGAATCAAAAGGTGCGAACCGGACCACCTAGGTCCCTTGAAATCTCCTCAAGGATCTAGAAAACGGATGGACCATAGCAAGTAGGAGACCAGTAGAGTCCTGAGACGACGAAGAAACACCATAGAATGGTGGTGTAAGCAGGTGACGGCGCCTGGTAATTAGGGTTCCGATAGAGAGCGTTTGAGAGAGAAAGGAAATGGTGACCGCGGGGAAAGGGTAGAGAATGAGTAGGGTTAGGGGGGGTCGTTTGGTTTAATTAAGGTAGGGAAAACCTGGACCGTTAATCAAAAATGATCAACGGCCAGGATTAGCTAAGGCATAGGGTAGGGCAGGTTGGGTTTTGGGCTCAAAGGGTTTGGGCCAAAATTATAAAGGGTCTTGGGCTGGTATTTTAGACTAAAATTGAAAACAAAAGGGTTGTTTATTAAATACCCAAGCAATTGAATAAAAATTAATTTATAAAATAATAAACTAATTATAAAAATTGATTTTCATGCATAGAAATATTTTAAAATAATTATTTCGTATTTTAAAAATACAATGGAGTAATTTCTAAAATAATGCAATGATGTATGCATGGGCTACAATTGCAAAGTTATTGCAATTATAACTAAAAAGTGTCAATCTGGCCATTTGTGAAATAATTTGGATTTAATAGGACCATAAATAGTAATATTAAATTAAGGAATATCTTAAAAACATTTGTGATGCAAATTTGTAATTATTTATATAAAATAAAATACTAAGGCAAATTAATTTAAAATGTAGAAATTATTTTGAGAAATTGAGATATCACTATCAGGAAACAATATGCTGAATTTCTTCATTCGAAGTGAATTCTTAGCTTTTTTATGGATTCTTTCTAGGAAAAAAAATGCCAATTAATGCTAATGCATATTTTTAAAGATATATATGCATTTTAAAACTCTTTTAGGAAAAACTTGGGTATCAATAATAGTACCCGCGTTTCTTAGAGTGGAATGATAAGAGACGATCTCGAATGCTTACTTCTTCGGTATCCCATCCATGACGTCATCTCACCAGAGAATTAAATGCCCTTCTTTGTTTTTGTGTAAGGGCCCATTGCGGGTTTTGTAATCATCTCTTATTACTATAAGATTTTCTTTATTTTGCCTTCCATTTGTGTTGAATTTCGTTTCGCCTTTGTTTGTGAAAAATCCAAGTGTATGGCTCTAACGATTGGTCCGAGTATTGGACTCGTGACATAATAAACCCTTAGGCTTTTAGTTGATTAATGTGACGCTTCTTAAAGTCTTTAGTCATCTCTCAGGCTAAGCTTGGATTGATTTGATGTGAACTTCGGTTATCGAGACTTCTGCCCCCGAGTTGTGTGAGAGCTGGGTCTTGACTTTTGAAATAAAGGTAGCATGTTGACCGCCCTCGAGTGAGAATTTTCCTGAACTCAGGTAACCTTTGGACTTGATGGTCGAGTGAGCGTTCGCTCAAACCCGAAATAAAGATAGCCCTGGGGCTTTGTAAATAGTCCCCGAGTGAGGGCTTGCTCGAACTTGGGTAGCCCATAGGCTTAATAGTCGAATGAGCGTTCTCTTGAACTTGAAATAAAGATAGCCCTGGGGCTTTGTGAATAGTCCCCGAGCGAGGGCTTGCTCGAACTTGGGCAACCCTAAGGCTTAACAGTCGAGTGAGCGCTCACTCGAACTCGAAATAAAGATAGTCCTGGGGCTTTGTAAATAGTCCCCGAGTGAGGTCTTGCTCGAACTTGGGTAGCCCTTAGGATTAATAGCCGAGTGAGCGTTTGCTCAAACTCAAAATAAAGATAGCCCTGGGGCTTTGTAATTAATCCCTGAGTGAAGTATTTCTCGAACATGGGTAGCCCTTAGACTTAATAGTCGAGTAAGCGTTCGCTTGAACCCAAAATAAAGATAGCCGTGGGGCTTTGTGAATAGTCCCCGAGCAAGGGCTTGCTCGAACTTGAGCAGCCCTTAGGCTTAACAGTCGAGTGAGCGTTCGCTCAAACTCAAAATAAAGATAGCCCTGGGGCTTTGTAAATAGTCCCCGAGTGAGGGCTTGCTCGAAATTGGGTAGCCCGTAGGCTTAATAGTCGAGTGAGTGTTCGCTCAAACTCGAAATAAAGATAGCCCTGGGGCTTTGTAAATAGTCCCCAAGTGAGGGTTTGCTCGAACTTGGATATCGCTTAGGCTTAATAGTCGAGTGAGCGTTCGCTCGAACTCGAAATAAAGATAGCTGTGGGGCTTTGTGAATTGTCCTCGAGTGAGGGCTTGCTCGAACTCGGGTGTTGTTTCCTTGCTTACTTCCGAAGGTGAATTGAGCAGAGGCTCAGAAGATGATGGAGATGAAGGTGAAACCTTAGAGGGGAAAAAGGTCGTTGAAGCCCCCGGTGATAGAGCTGGAACTGTAGAGGGCATAGTCCTCGAGGGAGCCGTTGAAGGCACAGCCCCGGCGATAGACTAGGGCTATATTTATTTTTCCCCTTTGTAAGAGCTTTGGACACAAGTCATGGGAATACGCTCCTTTGATATTTCAATACATGTATATATGAGCAGCCTTTCATCATTCTCGTTTTGCCTTTACCTTTTGTAACGGATTGCCGAGATCGTTTGTCGTTGGTCCGAGATCCGATCTTCAGAGCAAGCCCTTAGGTTTCTGTTTTGATGATCTATTTCGCAATGGCCGAAAATTGAACATTTTAGCCTGCAAATTACGTTTTGGCTTGAGTTTTTGGACCTTTAAGTCTTAAAGTTGATCTTGAGATTCTTTTATGCGGACTCTTGAGCTCTTACACTTCGGCCCCTAGGCGTTTTAAGTTAACCGTTTAGGGATCAGTCTTTGAGTCACAACCCGACTCGAGCTCATCGACCCTTAGGTTCTCGAATTAGCCCTGAGGCTTTTTAAGCTGGCAGTCAGGCTTTTAAGGATGGGGTCAATGCGACCTTTAATTGGCCCGTAGGCTTTTCGATGTTGGCCTGGAGTCTCCTATGTGTTTGTCTTTAGGATATTTAGTTAACCAATTTAGGCTAAGTCCTCGAGTCGAGTTACGGCTCGAGCTCATCGACCCTTAGGTTTTTTAGAATTAGCCCTGAGGCTTTTTTGAGCAGGCGCTAAGGCTCTTACGCGTTGGGTCGATACGACCTTTAGTATGGCTATACCCTCGCTAAAGACTTATTTGAAGTTTTTGTGTTCGTCCGACTCTTCGACGGTCCGAAAAGAACCGCGATTACGAGTCGTTATGTGACAATAAATGAGCACCTTGGAATATTTTGCCCTATGGTTGAATTGTCTCGAGCCTTTTCGTTGTTTGGAGCTGACATGAAAATGATCGAAGCTCTTTTTCTTGTGCCGAGGGTAGCATGTTTTAACCGGTTCTTTCTGAAGTATTTTCGGAGGATTTAATTTTGTGGTGATGGTCGGCCGTCCCCGAGTCACGTTAGTTTGGCCTGAGCCTATCGATCGGAGTCATTTGTGTTTGTCCGGAGCCTTAAGTCCCCGAGTGAGGTATCCTCGGCGTCTATATTCGAGGGTATTCCTTTTTAGGGGCCTTACAAGTTCGAATATATAGCCTTGGCTTTAAAATCGTGATTGTGCCTTTTACAAGGTCATATGATTTGGAAATGCCTTACTTGAGGTCTTACAACTTTGATCATGCTCGTAGGACTTACAATTTTGACCACGCACGTAGGACTTAAGGATTTGATGCTGCCACACAGAGGGCTTTTGGGCTCGAGGTTACCTACTTGGGATCTTATGGCCTCGAGTCTTCAGCGTCAGTCCCCGAATGTCCGGGGAATTTCTAGCTCTTGAGCCATCTCTTGTGATAAAAAATCGGGATTGTGCCATTTACAAGGTCATATGATAGTGACATGCCTTACTTGAGGTCTTACAGCTTTGATCATGCTCGTAGGACTTACAGTATTAACCACACCCGTAGAACTTACAGATTTGATGCTGCCACACAGAGGGCTTTTGGGCTCGAGGTTACCCACTTGGGATTGTGAGCACGTGATTTTTCACCTACCACATACTCCTACAAATTCAGTTCAATAAATTAATTTTGTTGAATTTTAGTGATTAATTGTGAATTATTTGCATTTGCATATTCATAATTCACCCTTCTTAAAATTATGAATTATTATTCGAATTAATTGATAAGCGAACGATGTTTATTTGAGGTAATGTAGCTTTAACAACTAATTACTAAAGATAATCATTTCTTTTATTATTATCCCAACGAATCATGGATTTAATTAGGAATACAAAATTAATTGTTTATTGGTAATTAATTTGTGATTGTGCGAAAATGAGGTTTAGAATTAATTAGTGCATTTCTATTTAAATCTAAATAGGTTTAATTAAGATTAATTAATTATAGGATTTAATTAGGGCGTTAATTAAATATAGAGGTTAACTAGATATAATTAGCTATAGGTGTTAATTAGGACCTGGGCTCAGCTTGCCCAGGCCCAAAAGGATAGTCTTAACGAATCCCACACACCCCAGCCCAAAACCAAATCCTTAACCCGGCCTGACCCCCCAGCTTCCAAAAACGAACCCGTTTATTAACTTAAATGATCTCAGCCATTGATCTTCCCTGATCCAACGACTGAGAACTGATTATCACCAGATATATAACAGTCCTAATTACCCCCACCCCCTCATTTTGCAAGTCTAACACCCCCTCTCTCTTTACCCGTCTCTCTCTTATCTCTCATCCCACCGGGCTCCGCCTGGAACCACCGTCCTACAACCATCCTCCTGTCGTGCTCCACCGGCCGGAAATTGCCTCCGGCGGCGGAGCTTAACCAAACCACGCCAAAATTTAACCCCACAACCTACTCTTCACCCTCAACAACCTCCTGCTATTAGTTTTCACCAAAAACCACCCGATTTCTATTTATTTCAGATCTGAGAATCTGAAAACCCTAACAGACACAGTCCTTTTTTCCTCCTCCGTTCCTTTTTTCGTTCAACCCCATACCTTGCAAGATTAACCACAAAACCGCTTAATCTCTCCTATTCTCTATCAAATCTGAGCATGCACGAAGCTTTCTCGAAGTCTCACCATAGGCATCTGTTGTCCAGTGGTCAAACACAATGACCTATGGACATGGGATTCTAGCCGCTAGCGGTTGATATTCGTCCTAATGCCAGGTAAAACCCTTCTTCGATCCTCCCTCTGTTTTTCTGATTTCACCCTTCAATCCAGCATCACCATTGATTTCTAATTTCTTTCTTTTTATTTTGTTTTGAGTTTGACTCCTAAAACGGCTAAACGATTCCTTTATTTGATGGTTCAAAAGAAGGTCAGTAAACAATGGCCCTCCTTATTCTGTAATTGTTCAAGTTTACATTGTGTTCTTTGTTGATTTCCTCTTGCACATGGCATCTTAATAAGCTTGAATTTGCCTATTGTGTTTTTGTTGTCCTCATTGGTTAAAGTAATTGATATTCCTAGCAATCTCCAATTGTTCTAGTATTAGCAATTGATTTGTGTTAACGACTACTTAATTAGACTGGATAACACTTGATCTAACCCTTGCTGAACCTGTCTCATTAGCAAAAGACTTTTGATAATTTTTGTATATATAGATAACTAAATTGAACCATGCCTTAGAATGTGCTTATTTGCTGCATCATGTCATATGAATTCCCATATTTGTAATGCTAGCATGTTCATTATGCTATCTGCTTATTGATGTGTTATGTAATCATGAAATCCTATAAAACTTCTTTGTATACTGTTTTGAGTGAACACCATCGACTTTTCACACTTGTGTTTCCTCAGTTATAGTCATGAATACCCGGTTTGTTTTCATTTAGGAGAAACTCTTTCCTAAACTATGGTATTCAGTTGAAATTGCCTCATAGAACATTGTCTGTCGTAATGACTTAAGAGTCTGAGTTATGTAAAATCTGAAATGCAAAGCTACTGTTAGGCTTAAGGAAGAAATCCAAAGGTAAAAATAATTAATTAAGTCTGATTAGGTAATCTGAATCCTAAATGACTAATTAAGTCCAATTAATCAGGTTTGAGTTGAAATAGGTCAATCAGTCTCACCTTTAAGTCATTTAAAATCCTAACTGGCTTACTAGAGTTAATAGTAAACTCAATTGACCAGACCCTAGTTACACCAAGGGTAATTTCAAAAACTTTGCAGGGTAGTTTGGGGATATTAATTAGGAAGATCTTACCTGAGAAGTTTCTAGAACAGAAATAAAGGTCTAAAATGAAATAAGGAAAACTAAAATCAGAGGTAAAAATAGGGGTAAAAGATCTGAATGGACAGCTGTACCAAGGCTGTTAAAAGGTGATGTACTATCTGACAGCTTTTCAAAATTTTAGGGAAGAATATTCCCCCAATATGCTGACCCTTATACATCAATTATAAAGATAGGTCCTCTCACTCTCAAAGGGGACGAAAATTTTAGAAGAGCAGCTGCTGCTCAAAACAATAAAAAACATCAAAAAACATCATTAGAAAAGGAAAGAATAGAAAAAGAAATCTGTTAATCTTTTCTTAAAGAGAATTCATCAGCATCTCGTCTTTCAGCTTCTCTTTGTCTATTTATTCCTGGTATTTTCTATTTGAAGAGTCATAAGGAGTTCTTACTTGGTTTTTTTCTAAGAAGATTTCCTGGGTTTTTGTTGTCACTGGGGGATTCAGTTGTTTGCTGCTGCTGAGATCTTCTTTCTCATTGTTGACCACCATCTTCACTTGACCTTTATTTGGTCAAGTTCTCTTTTGTTATATTTTCTCTCTGAAAGGTATGTAACAGTTCATTTGTTTAATGAAATTTTGGATTTGAACCTTTATCCTCTACTTGATGTGTAAAACTGGCTGCTCTTGGTAACTGAAGTTCTTTCTTCTGTTTTGTACAAAAATGTGATAATTTGGATGTTTATTGGTATGATAAAGATAAGTGTTGTCTTTATGTTAGTACTCCTCTTGCTGGCATCTGTTGTTTGTTTCAGATTACATGTGCATAAATGTGTGGTTAATACTCACAATTTCATATTAGGAAATAATATGCATTAGGGTAGATGGATCTGACTTTCTAATAGTCAGATTCACCCCTTAATAAATGCACAAATACTTAATGCTCAGGTTGTTATGTAAAGAGTCAAAACTGGTGAGAAGGCATCAAGGAAGGGGATCTGAACCTATAAATGGTCAGATTCACTCCTTAGAGAATGCCTAAAGTGACCAAAGTTCTGTGAAAACACAAGTTGAAGACGTGAAGGGGTTGCTAGCTCGCACAGGAGTAGCAGCGGATTTACATTACTCCTTTGTTGTTATTTTATATTTTACTATTGGAAATGTACAGCAGGAAATAAGAATGTAATAAACTATTTTTCTTTTGTACTAGTTGTAAAGAAGGGACTGAACTAAAATTATATTCGGTTTATGCCTTTTCCATTTCACAAAACTAAGTCAGCTTTTCATGTTGGTAATTATCGTAATCCTTTGATTATGGTCAAAAAAACCCTCCCCTTTTGTACAACCTCAATATAAACGTATAAGAAACGAGATCTTCTTCACAAAATTCCTTTGATTTACAAAACAACAAAACGAAAATCTTTTTCGTCTCCAAAACGAACTGTCTAATGAATAGGTATAAAGTTTATAGTTCAAAGGCGCTTGTATTAAACTTGTAAACACTTTCTAAGATTCCAAAATAAGTGCTCTATATCCAGTGACTCTTAATAAATGCAAATAGAAATCTGTCTCTTCAATTCGTCTTATATGTTCTGAATTTTCTGAGTTTGCAACATCGTAACATGTGTAAACACTCTCAAACAAGGGTCAGTAGATATGAACTTAAATAGCATGAATTAAGGTCATTTGGAATCGGTAAAAAATCTGTTAAAAATAACACCATAGCTATATGTGTTCATTTGACTCCTTAAATAAGTGACTTGCAAATCAGTATTTCGACTTTCTCTATGTGACATCATGATTCCCTTTATAGTTGTATAGTCTCTACCTTTTTGCAATTAAGAAGAATTAGGATTTTGCCAAAAGGTTTAGAATAAATTAGGGCTAAAATGTGGCCATAGCCCAAAATATGTTGTCTTCTAGGCTAAGGAATTTCATTCTTAGGCAACCCTCTAGGTAGAAAGATACTTTTAGTTTGAAATTCGTAAAGAATCAAGTATTATCTCAAATTACCATAACCTACACTCGGGAGTGGCAACTCGTGCCCCCGACCCTCAACTCCAAACAATAAATAAAACGCACATAGCAATCACGGGTACATTTCATGTGTCGTGTTTTCCATGTGTTCAAAACAACATGTGCACGCCATCGTGACTTGTCTTAAGATAAATCCATAAACGTCCGAATTGGCTTTTATCACATAAAATTAAAAACACCTCTTCCGACAGAGAACATAGAGAATAATTGAATATCGCCTCAAATAGGCATTCTAAAACCGTCACGACCATAATCTTGACTACATAATCTACACTCGGGTGTGACAACTCATGTCCCCGACTTTAACTTAAACATATATTAAAATCACGTGTTGTAATTGCGGGTGCATTTCATGTGGCGCAATTGTAACATGTCCAAAAGCAAACAAGTGTACGTCCTCGTGACTGGTTTTCAAGATAAATCCATAAATGTCAAAAGCGGATAAAAATTAAAAAGGATAAATGCACAATAGGTTAAAACACGTAAACAATCAGACAATTTAGGCCAAATAATAATAGTTAAGCGACCGTGATAGAACCACGGAACTCGAGAATGCCAAACACCTTCTCCCGGGTTAACAAAATTCCTTACTCGAATTTCCGATCGATGACAAATCAAAACAGAGTCAAAAATTCCTCGGTTTGGAATTTTTAAAATAAAACGGTGTCCCGGAGCATCGTCAAAAATTCGGGTGGCGACTCTGAAATAATAATAAATCCCAAAATCGAATAATGTCACTTTAAGAGGAAAAACTCCCTTATTACCCTTCATTAATCCAGGGGGTGAAAAAAGGAGGTGTGACAGGGATCTTATGGCCTCGAGTCTTCGGCGTCAGTCCCCGAGTATCCGGGGAATTTCTGGCTCTTGGGCCATCTCTTGTGATAAGAAATTCTTTGAAAGCACGAGGTTTTTTATAAAATATGCTCCTTTGATTACTTGGTACAAGTACACATATTTTCACCGTCGAGGGATCTATTTTTCTATGCAGACACGGTTCATTTGACCGTTTGGCGCGGTACATCATTTTCCTGTCGAGGCTCTCTTCGGCGGCTTTCTTCGACTTTCCTGGGGATTTGACCTCCCGGGGGGATGCCCCTCAGTATTTGAGGTTGATTGGAAAGGATCCTTGAATACTTGCTTGAGCTTTCCTTGGGTAGCGTATAGGTGTTGCCTCGTTAAAAACCTTGCCGGTAAAACCCTTTTTAAGGATAAAACCCGATCGAAGGAAAAAAGTGAAATGCATGCTTTAAAACCTAGGGATCTTTTGAGGTTTGAAGGATGTTTCCATGTCTTCCATCAGGTATGTGCAGAAGTTTAGTTCGGAACATATGAATGAAAATAGGAGCGTGGTCTTACCTTAGTAGTAGTAGCGTTTGAGCATAGATATGTTCCAATTTCTTGGGAGTTGTTCACCTTCCATAGTGCCGAGTTTGTAGGATCCTTTGACGATTACTCTGAGGACACTGTACGGTCCTTCCCAGCTCGTGCCTAGCTTCCCCTCATTGGGGTTCCGAGTGTTTAGGGTGACTTTTCTTAGGACTAAGTACCCGAATCTGAAGTGTCTGAAATTTGTTCTCCTGTTATAGTATCTTTCGGTTCTTTGCTTTTGGAAAGCCATTCGGACCAGTGAAGTTTCTCGCTTCTCGTCTAATAGTTCGAGGGCTGCAGTCATAGCCTCGTTGTTCGAATTCTCGGTAGCATGTCGGAACCTGGCACTTGGCTCCCCGACCTCGAATGGTATCAAAGCCTAATATCCATACACCAGAGAGAATGGCGTCTCCCCTGTGCTCAATTTTGGAGTTGTTCGATATGCCTATAGGACCTCGGGCAGCATTTCCCTCCATCTACCTTTTGCATTTTATAACTTCTTCTTCAAGTTTTGAATGATGGTTTTGTTCGTGGATTCGGCTTGGCCATTTGCACAGGGGTGATAGGGTGTTCACAGGATCCTTTTGATCTTATGGTCCTCGAGGAACTTTGTCACTTTGCTTCCGATGAACTGCTTTCCGTTGTCACAGGTGATCTCGAAGGGGATCCCAAATCGACACAGGATATGGTCTCATATTAAGTTAATGATTCTTTTTCTCTTATCTTCTCGTAGGCATGCGCTTCCACCCTTTTTGAGAAATAGTAAGTCATAAATAGAATACATCTGGCTTTATCTGGTGTCATTGGCAGGGGTCTGATGATGTCCATCCCCCATTTCATGAACAGCCACGGCGACAAGTCTGAATGTAGTTGTTCACCGAGTTGATAAATCATGGGTGTGAATCTTTGGCATTTGTCGCATTTTCGGACGAATTCATTGGCGTCTTTTTCCATGTTGTCCCAATAATAACCTGCTCTGATCACCTTTCGGACTAGAGAATCGGCGCCAAAGTGATTTCCGCAAGTACACTCGTGGATTTCTCAGAGCACATAATCTGTATCCCCCGGTCCTAGGCATACCGCTCGGGGCCAATCTAAAATCCTTCTGTAAAAAGTTCCGCTTTCGTCGCGCGAGAATTGAGCTACTTTGGTTCGCAGGGCTCTTGACTCTTTTGGGTCTCCGGGTAGTTTCCCACTTCCCAAGTAATCGATGTACTTGTTCCTCCAGTCCCATGTTAGGCTGGTGGAGTTAATTTCGACATGGCTTTCCTCGATCACTGATTTGGATAGCTGAACGACTGCTCCGGTGAGTATGTCGTCTTCTTCGACGGACGATCCAAGATTTTCGAGGGCATCGACCTCGCTATTTTTCTCTCAAGGTATGTGGGTCAAGGTCCACTCCTTGAAACGATGTAGCGTGACTTGAGTTTTGTCTAAGTACCTTTGCATCCTATCTTCTCGAACTTCGAAACTTCCATTTACCTGGTTCACTACCAAGAGGGAATCACAGTTTGCTTCAATGATTTCGGCTCCTAGGCCTTTGGCCAATTCCAGACCTGCAATCATAGCCTCATACTCGGCTTCGTTGTTAGTCAATTTTGCCGTTTTTATAGATTGTCTAATCATGTCGCTCGTAGGTGGATTTAGAACTATGCTGAGCCTAGACCCTTTTACATTCGAGGCACCGTTGGTGAACAAGGTCCATACTCCCGAGGATGTGCCCATTTTTAGTAGAAGTTATTTCTCTGCTTCGGATACTAGGGCGGGCACAAAGTCAGCCACGAAATCCGCCAAATTTTGGGATTTGATAGTCGTTCGGGGCTGATACTCGATGTCATATCCTCCGAGTTCGATGGCCCATTTGGAAAATCGACCCAATAACTCGGGCTTATGCAAGATGCTTCGGAGGGGGTATGTCATTAAAACACAAATGTGATGGCATTGAAAATAAGGTTTTAATTTTCGAGATGAACTCATCAATGTAAAAGCTAATTTTTCTAGAAGAGGGTACCTGGTTTCGGCGTCGCCCAAGGTCCGACTTACATAGTAGACGGGTAATTATGTACCTTGTTCTTCTCGAACCAGCACACCACTTACTGCTACCTCGGATACGGCCAGGGACAAATATAGTGTTTCATCCTCCTTTGGGGTGTGGAGTAAAGGCGGGCTTAATAGATATCGCTTTAACTCCTCTAAGGCATGTTGGCATTCCGGAGTCCACTCGAAGCTGTTTTGCTTTTTGAGCAAGGAGAAGAAATGGTGACTGTTATCCGACAACCTCGATATGAATCGGCACAAAGTTGCTATCCGCCCGGTCAGCCATTGTATGTCCTTCACGTTATTTACCACCGTGATCTCCTCGATGGCTTTGATTTTGTTGAGGTTGATCTCGATTTCCCTATTTGACACCATGAAGCCTACAAATTTGCCCGAACCCACCCCGAAGGCACACTTCTCGGGGTTGAGTTTCATATTGTAGCTTCTGAGAATGTTGAATGTCTCCTGCAAATGAGTCAAATGGTCCCTTGCGCGCAGGGACTTAACTAGCATATCATCAATGTATACTTCCATGGATTTGCCTATTTGATGCTCAAACATTTTATTAACTAGTCGCTGGTACGTGGATCATGTGTTTTTAGCCCGAAGGGCATCACCTTGTAGAAGTACGTACCATACTTCGTGATGAATGAAGTTTTTTCCCTATCCTCGGGGTTCATCTGAATTTGATTATACCCCGAGTAGGCGTCGAGAAAGGTGAGGATCTCGTGGACGGCCGTGGCATCAATCAAGTGATCGATGTTGGGAAGTGGGAATGAATCCTTGGGGAACGCCCTATTTAAATCTTTATAATCTACGCACATTCTTAACTTATTCCCCTTTTTGGGCACCATCACCACATTGGCCAACCAATCGGGGTATTTTACCTCCCTAATAGACCCTATTTTGAGGAGCTTTGTTACCTCGTCTTTGATGAATTCATGCTTTACCTCGGACTGAGGTCTCCTTTTTTGCTTCACTGATTTTAACCTGGGATCGATGCTCAGCCGATGGGTGGTTATTTCCGGCGGGATTCCTATCATGTCTAAATGGGACCAAGTAAAGTAGTCGATATTAATGATAAGAAATTGAATGAATTTACTTCTGAGTTCAGGAGTTAGTCCCGTTCTTAGGTATACCTTTTGATCTGGGAGATGTTTGACCAGAACAACTTGCTCCAATTCTTCAACCATCGATTTAGTTGCATCCGATTACTTGGGGGCAACGAAAGTTCGGGGGGCTAGGAAGTCTTCCTCATCGTCCTCAGGGATTTGTTTGACATCGGGCTCCTTCGAGGTGAATGACGTGATCGTCGGTGCCTTGCCATGAACTGCGAACATCTCCCTTGTTGCATCATGCTCCCCATATATTGTCTTTATACCATCTTTCGTTGGAAATTTCATCATTTGATGGAGGGTTGACGGTACTGCCCTCATGTTGTGTATCCATGGCCTTCCAAGCAATTCATTATACCTCATGTCACCTTCAGTGACATGAAATTTCGTGTTTTGAACCGTATCAGACATGTTTACCGGGAGGATGATCTCCCCCTTCGTTGCTTCGCTGGCCATATTGAACCCGTTGAGGACTCGTGTAGTAGGTAAAATTTGATCGAGCAGTCCGAGCTGCTCTACCACCTCCAACCTCATCATGTTGGCCAAACTACCTGGATCCACGAGCACACGTTTAATTTGAATGTTATTCTAGAGAAGAAATTACAATCGCATCGTTATGTGGTTGAGACAAGGTCCCGAAATCCTCTTCGTTGAATGCAAGGGTGCCTTCAGATATGCGGCCTGAATTTGTCCTGCTGTTGCA
This sequence comes from Nicotiana undulata, assembly GCA_005239495.1. Classification (NCBI taxonomy): domain Eukaryota; kingdom Viridiplantae; phylum Streptophyta; class Magnoliopsida; order Solanales; family Solanaceae; genus Nicotiana; species Nicotiana undulata. The sequence goes on along the minus strand of ML282188.1, from coordinate 26,587 downwards.
GCGGATATTTTTATCCGCTTTACCGCAAGCCCTTGAGGAACGTCGGTCCCTCCGACGATCATATGGACAACGTGCTGTGGTTTTTCTACTCCGCTCATTCAAGCTGTCTTTCTTACCTGAAGGTGTTTTACAGCTCGGCCGCCGATGAACTCTTGGAGGTATCCTTTTCCAACTAGCCGGGATGCTTCCTCTCGGAGTTGCCTGCAATCTTCGGTCATATGACTGTGCGTACCGTGAAACTTGCATACCAGGTTGGGATTCCTTTGCGCAGGGTCCGATAGTATGGGCTTTGGCTACTTGGTGTCTTTGACTTCACCTATGGCTAATACGATATCTGAAGTGCTAATGCTGAAGTTGTATTCGGGTGATAAGGGTACTTCCGCTGGCTCTGCGCACCTGCTGAACCTAGCTTTGTTTGTTGGTCCTCTAGGATTCCGACCTTCGTCCGTCCTTCAATCGATTCGACGCGTGCCGCTTCTTATGGTGTTTTTTCGATTCTCGATGTAAGGTCGATATCTTTCCTTACATGGCCTCAGTTCTCTCTCTGGAAACCTGGATTCTATCCTCCTCGCGAGGCCCTTGAGTATTTTCATAACTGAGGAATCGGCTGTTGACCCGTTATTGTCCGACCTCTCCGGTATCCGCCGGGTTTGAGGGGACGTTCCTGGCTCCACTGTGCTCGGAGTCTAATGATGGTTTTGCATCTGACTAATTGCCACTTGTTGTGCCTGGAGCATTTCAAAAATCGCGCGGGGGATGACTCATTTTCTCTTTGAGCGAGGGTTCCCCGCGCTTCATGTTTGCCTTCTCGGCACGCGCTCCTGTCAGCGTGGGAGCTGATACCGTTATGTTGGGCACAGTGCGAGTCCAAGTCCATGGGGGTTAGCTTCGGTGTGCTACCAAGGTTCTACAATGGTACACCAGCTCCTAAAATAGTTGCACCATTTTCCCCGTAGTCCTCAGAGCCGTTTCTTTCGCATGCACTCACAGAGTTAAACATTTTGACCTGAAATCAAATATTCTTGGACAAGGAAAAATGTGAAGAATAACTTGCGTTTTTTAGCGAACCAGCACTAAAACAATCACTATTATTTTTAGCCTCACGGTGGGTGCCAAATTGTTTACCTTAAAAATGGTAATAACAATTATATTTGATTATGCGGTTCTAAAAATATGCGATTTGTTTTAATGCTAGTTATTAAGCAATAGATGCTAAGTGTGAGTAAAGAAACGAGATAAGAGTGATGCGAAATCAAAGATAGGCAAACCGGACTGCCTCGAATCGGGGGTTCCGAGCTGGTCGAGATAGGTCCTCGAGGTCGAGGCTCGGGGTCAGTGATGGGTGATCGATGAAGCTATAACAACTTTATGGGCCTCTAAGGAGGCTATTTATGATCTATGATGGATAATAAAAAAACGTAATCAATAAAATACAATAAATGCAAGTAATAAATCAGTAAAGAGACAACAGAGGATGTTTGAGTTAGAGAGTAGAGAATGTTCTTGTTCCTTGTATTGAATATTGTGTGTGCAAAAAATGATAAGGGTCCCCTTTATATAGGAGGGGACATCCCAACATAGTACATAAGCATTTATTACAAAGATATGCAGCTGGTACAGCTATTTAATATCATAGTACGGACTTGTACTTTGTTGCAGACTTGGTCTCCTTAGCCCTTGTGCCGCTCGCTCATGATAGTCACAGACCTACATTTCCTCGAGGTCGAACATAGGGAACACTCGAGGTGGGGCCTCGAGCTGTATCTCTATCCTTATGCGGATAAGCTATCAAATGCCATAATAAATGTAAAATCGGTCTCTTCGATTTTAGTCGTGTACAATACTACGCTAGTGGATCAATATGTCGTCAATGAAGACAATGACAAATGAGTAAAGATACGACATGTACGCCCGATTCCTTAAATCCATAAATGTTGTGGGTGTTAGTCAAGCTGAAGTAGGGCTGTGCATAATTCGGTAAATACTGAATTACCATACCGAAACTGAAATTTTTGGTATTTGGTATTTGGTATGGTATTTGGTTTAAATTTTAAAAATATTTGGTATTACGTATGGTATTTGGTATTTGAGAAAATACCAAAATACCGAATACCATACAGAAATACATACTAAATTACATAATATACATATTATATAGCATAAATATAAAAGTTATAAAATTTTACTTCCTTTTATTCTTAGTTTTTTTTTAATATTTCCCACCTTTTATTTTCTCTATACGTACTTTTTCCCCATTTTTTTGGTTACCTGCTTACACCCAGTTGTTTCCCCCTTTTAGTTTTAGGTTTAGAATCCACCATTTTCAAATCTTACTTCAACTTAGATAAACCATAGACAAACCTTGCTTCTAGTGTTGTTGCATTCAAAAGATTGATTTTATTGTCTAGTTATAATTTAATTTTGCCGGCTAGTTAAGATATTTTTCTCCCCGAAATATTACGTTCAAGAAGTTGCTTTAGAGCCGAACAAACCGAAGTTACTGTACCAAATAAACCGAAACCGAAAGGCGAAAAACCGAACCATACCGAATTTAATTAGGTACGGTATTGGTACATCATTTTAGAAAACCGAATACCGAAAATATCGTACCGAATTATCTAAATATCGTACCGTACCGACCGATGAACACCCCTAAGCTGAAGGACATCACTAAAAACTCATAGTGCCATATCAAGTCCGAAAAGTCGACATTGTAATGTCCAAAGCACGAATCTTTAGCTGGTGATACCCAGATCTCAAGTTGATCTTAGAAAACACCCTGGCACCCTGCAACTGTTCAAAAAATCATGAATACACAACAATAGGTACTTATCCTTGATGGTGACTTTGTTCAAATGACGTTAATCAATGCACATCCACATACTCCCATCCTTCTTCTTCACAAACAACACTAGTGTGCCTCAAGGTGACATATTGGGTCTAATGAACCCCTTCTCAAACAACTCCTAAAGCTCCTCTTTTAACTCTCTCAGCTCCTTAGGAGCCATACGATAAGGCGAAGTAGAAATAGGTGGGTTCCTGGCACCAAATCAATGCCAAAATCGATATCCTGATCTAGAGACAGACATGGTAGATCATCAGGAAATACATCAGAAAACTCTCATACCACCGGCACAGAATCTAACGCGGGAGTCTCTGCAGTACTATCCCTAACAAAGGCCAAGTAGGCCAAACAACCCTTCTCGACCATATGTCGAGCCTTCAAGAAAAGAATAATCCGATTGGAAGTACCGATAAATGAACCCCTCCACCCTAATCTAGGCAACTCACACATCGCCAAGGTAACAGTCTTGGCATAGCAATCAAGAATGGCATGGTACGGGGACAACCATTCCATGCCCAAGAAAACCTCGAAATCAACCATATAGAGCAATAGAAGATCTGCGATGGTCTCATATCCATTGAAGGTCACCACACAGGACCAATAGACACAATCCAAAACAACATAATCATCCATTGGCATGGACACATACACAGGAATGCCGAAGGACTCGCGAGACACATCCAAATAAGGAGCAAATAGAGAAGAAACATATAAGTAAGTATACCCTAGATTAAATAATAATGAGGCATCCATACGGCAGATAGAAATATTACATGTGATCACTGCATCAGAGGCGATTGCCTTTGGCCTGGAAGGGATATCATAGAATCTAGCCGGAGCACCACCTGATTGGCCTCCACCTCTAGGATGACCACTAACCACATGCCTTTTTCCTCTAGTCGGTCGGGCACACGGTGTGGTAGTTGGTGCAGTAACCATAGGCCGATGGTCCTGATGCTCGGCCTTGCCCCGAAGTCTTGGACAGAACATCTTCATGTGGCCAAGATCCCAGCACTCGAAACAACCCCTCGAAGCAGTAGACTGTTGACCTGAAGTCTTACCCTGATGGCCTGAGTACCCACTGGAGGTAAGTACTCTCTGGAATGGCTTAGAAGTAGGATCGGGCTGTAGAACTCCGAGAAGGAGGTGGTGCTGACTGCATGGGTCTGTTGGGATGATCCCTCTTGAACTAACCTCTGCCCCTGGTGGGGCGCCACTGAACCCTCCAAACTTTTGGGACCGCTTGTCCCTCGGCGCAAACTCTCTGTCGCGGTTGCGAATACGCTCGATCATCTGATGTATATAAACGACCTAATGAAAGGGACTCCTCATCTCTGCCTTACGTCCATAGATCCCTGAATTTCGGGGTGTAGACCTGCAATAAACCTCTGCACCCTCTCTGAGTCTATGGGGAGTATAATAGCTGCATGGCGAGACAAGTCACTGAATCTCGCCTCATAGTCAGTCACAGACATATGACCTTGACAGAGTCGCTCAAACTAGCCCCGAAGCTTCTTTCTCTCAGAAGGTGGTATGTACTTCTCCAAGAAAACATGCGTAAACTAATCCTAAGTCAAGGGAGGTAAACCTGGTGGCCAGCTAAGAAGGTAAGCCTACCACCATCTGTGGGCTTTTCCCTCAAGCTGAAAGGTGGTGAAGTACGCCCTGTTTGACTCCAATATCCCCATGTTTCGTAGCCTATCCTTGCACAGGTCAATGAAATCCTGGGGTTCCTCTGACCGCTCACACCCAAAGTTAAGGGGGCGAAGTCTATCGCATTTTTCCAGCCACTTCTGCTGATCAGCGTTTGCGATTGGTACAACCTCTAGCATAGCCACTGCAACTGGTTGGGCTCTACCTGAAGGTAGTGCACCTGGCGCCAGATAAACAGTAGTGGCGTGCCTCGTAGCTTAAGAGACAAGGGTATGTTCCCCCCTCATTCCTAAGATATGGCTGGGTTCCCTTGAAAAAAACTAGCCTGCATCATAGAGTCCATGAATCGCAGCATACAACCCATGACCTCATGGAATCCCAATGCAGTCATGAAATCTACTAGGGCTGGCTCAGATACAAGCACCTCATCCTGCTCCTCAATAACAGGATCCTTCACCAGATCCACAAGTGGTACAACGGGAGTAGCTCTAGGATGCTCTCGTCCTTTGATAGGAGCTGGAGCCCTCCCCCGACCTCTGCCTCGGCCTCGAGCAATGGGAGGTGTAGTTCCTCTACCGCCTGGTACGCCCGCCGCTCGTGTTCTCATTATTTGTGAGAGATCAATAGAAAGATACTTTGCAAAATATCAATTGCACGATATGATGTGAAAAAAAAGAAGTTTCCTAACACCCTATAGCCTCTCGAAGATAAGTACGGATGTCTCTGCACCAATCCGCAATACTCTACTAAGCATGCTCATGACTCATAAGGCCTATGTGAACCTAAACCTTTGATACCAAGCGGCCACGTCCCCAAAACCATAATAGGTCATGATGGCACCTAAATTCACAGTTAGGCAAGCCCACAAGTGAAACTATAATTTTGTTTACCCTTTTTTAACATTTAACGCAAAAGTTTTCCTTTTCAAAAAACAAAGTAAGTAAGATTTCATGCAACTCTACATACTCTTTTCTTAACAAAATACCAGCATAATAAGTACATCCACTATATTGATAGAAATGGAAAGTACAACAGTACATAAATGCTAAAAATCTCAAAACTTGATGCCACAAGTACATGAGCAATCTAGAGAATATATGAAACTAATACAAATACTATCTTAAAGTGATAGACAGAAATAATAAACGAGATATAGGGAGACTCTAGTACTGTAGATCTTAGAATGGCAAGCAACTCACCACTAAGTCTACATAGATGATCGGTTACGCGCCTGCATGACCACTAGTAGTACCTGTCTCAGTACCTACACATCCAGTGCATAAGTGTAGCGTGAGTACGGAAAACAATGCATACCCAGCAATTATCTAGTCTAACCTCGAAGAAGTAGTAACGAGGGTCGACTTGACACTGACTAGAGGTCAAATAATAATATAAATACATAAAGTAGACATGGTGAGTGTACAAAAAGAAGCAACGAAGCAAATAAAAGGGACTACAGTAAATCCACACATAGGCCGTGAAGGCGCTAACTCAATTATTACCAAACAAAATCCAGTTCCGATTATTAAGCACGAAGCTGCCGAAACGAATGGCCTAATCCCATAGGAATAGAGGTACTTAGTATTTCCGAGGCGAATAGCCCGATCCCATAAGAATAGTGTTACCATAGCCGAAGCGAACGACCCGATCCCATAAGAGTAGTGATACCATATTGCCGAGGCGAACGACCGAACTCCATAAGAGTAATTTATTTCACTGCCGAGGCGAACGTCTGGATACCATAAGAGTAACCTATTTCACTGTCGAGGCGAATGACCCAATCCCATTAGAGTAGAGGAATTTACCTCGCTCGCAAAAGCACATGCGAGACAAGAAGACCGGATCTATAGTTTATCAAATATTTCCCCACTTTACCAAAGTAGAGGCTAAGTCGATATCTTTATTAAAGGCATGTTGTGAATCTAAGTCTACCCAGACATATCATGAATATAGCTACGTACAGACCCTCGTCACCATGTGTGTACGTAGCTTCCCACAACAATTAGTACACCTAAGGGGATAAGTTTCCTCTTACAAGGTTAGGCAAGAGACTTACCTCCATTCCAAGTTCTCAATGTGGCTCTTAATCCTAACTAGAACTCCTCAAACAATGTCGAGGACTCCGAAACTAACCAAAAATCGTATAAACTATAAAATATATCCTAAAAAGTACATAATTTTGCTATTAGAGTAATTACCCAACCCAATTTGAAAGATTCCTAAAATTCACCAGCAGGCCCACGTACCCGGATTCCGGAAATATTCGGATATAACTGTTACCCATGACCGCACGAACTCAAATATATAATTTATTCCCAATTACATAATCAATTTTGTGGTCAAATCTTATTTTTACCAAACCCAAGGTTCTAAAAAATCTCAAAACGTTTTCCTTAATTTCATATTAAATCTACCCATAATCCGTGTATTTAACTTAAGAATTGATAGGGATCACTTACCTCTTGATGTTGATGAAAATTCCCCACAAAATGCTCTCACAATCGCCCAAGACCAAGTGGAAAATGAGGGAAAAGAGGCTAAGTCCTGTAATAAAAGCCCTTGCACCAATCGCAGATGTCGCATTTGCGACATCATGTTCGCAAATGTGATGGTCGAAAATGCGCCAATGACGCCCCAAAAGCGAACCGTGACCAACTCTACCTAAGTAACAAATGCGACACAAAAGCTTGCAAATGCAAAGTTGGGCACCTCGCAAAAGCGAAAAAGATTCGCAAATGCGGAAAATGCTACGCCCAGGTGACATTGCAAATGCGATAAAATAAAATGCAAACCCAACAGTTCCATCCCAACCTCGCAAATGCGCATCCGTCCTCGTAAATACGAGGTCCGCTAATGCGAACAAAATCTCGCATTTGCGAGACTTGAAGCACCAGACCAAAACCAACAAAATTGAAGTTCTTCCAAACACTCTAAATCGCGTTCGAGACACAACCGAGCCACCGGGGCTCCACACCAAACACCCACATAAGGCTAAAAATATCATACGAACTCGCTCACGTGATCGAAATACCAAAATAACATCTAGAATCACGAATTGGATGCCAAAACTCATGAATTCAACATGAAACTCAAGAGCTTTTAAAAAAACACTTCTGCAAGTTCAATTCCTATCAAATTAACTCGGAATGACGCCAAATATTGCGGTCAAGTCATAAATCACCATACAGAACTATTCTTAGGCTCGAAATCCCAAACGGGCCTGGATAACACCAACGTCTACTCCAAACTAAATGTAAAGAACTAGAAAACCTTCAATGAACCAACTTTCCACATTAATCGTCGAAACGCTCCAGGATCACCCGAAACTCGATCCGAATACACACCTAAGACCAAAATCGTCATACGAACCTATTGAAACCTTTAAATTCCAGTTTCGAGGTCGTTTATGCAAAATGTTGACTCAAGTCAAACTTGGCCACCTTAGGCCACTATTAAGGAACTAAGTGTTCCGATTTCAAGCTGAACCCTTCCAAACCCAAACCAACCATCCCTGCAATTCATAAAATAGTAAAAGCACATACATGAAGTTTTAATTTGGGGGACGGGAATCTAGAAATAAAAACGACTGGTCGGGTCGTTACACATGCGAATCTACTTCGCTCCACAAATAAACGACATGAAAGATCCCTTAACACGATCAAAAATCGAGACTGTGCAACACATCAAGATAGAATCAAACACCCAATAGTCCTTTTTACTTCGCAAGCAAACTCTTCTCGTCACATTCAAACCATTTGAACAAATCCCGCAGTCGCATCATACTCATCATATAGACATCTAACCACTCACCGAGCCATAAATTCCACTCATAGGGACACTAACGGGCATATAAATCCTAAAGCACATGCTCACATAACTGAAATGATCGACACTAAGTTGCGGTCTAAACCTAGCCTCAAGTCCTCTAGACTGGACCATCACCAAAATATAGAATATGCATCGCGCACCTCATCCATGGATTAGCAAGTCGTCGGTGCACCACTAATACCAAACGCTCACATAATATATGAGTGAGTGAAATAAATTCAAAGGGATACGCTTCAAGCTGAATCAATGACACACGATAAGGAAAGAAAGATGATAATTTTATCCTAAATGCCTTGCAGCCTCTTGAGGATAGGTATGGGCGTCATCATACCGATCCGCAAGACTCTACTATACCTTTTCTCATGACTCGTAGAACCTATGAACCCAGAGCTCTGATACCAACTTGTCACGACCCAATACAACTAGTCATGATGGTACCTAACCCAACCTGCTAGGTAATCAAATTTATAAATAATCCAACTCAAGGAGATTTACTAAGAAAATAAATGATGAAATAACTGAACTTTTAGACAAAAATCCCAAGGATTGGTAGAATAAATCATGAGCTTCTAAGATTTAGAACTTACAAACTGGTATGAAATTAATACATCATCTATTTGAAATGTACGTAAATATATATTTATAAATCTAAAGATGTCATGAATAAGAGGAAGCTACAACAAAACATCGGTACATCTTCAATGCCAGCTCGCCATACCCAGCAACATCAGCTCCAAAACCTACACGCAAGGTGCAGAAGTGTAGTATGAGTACAACTAACCCCATAACAAAACTTAATCTAAGGTTGAAAGTTGTGACAAGCTTGGACAACGGTCAGAGTCCAACACCAACAACTAAGAACAACTCGTAAGAATATAATGAAATAGTACAAGTAATACTAAAAGATATGATGCTCAGATCGTTCATAGTTACGGAAAATAGGCATGCTTTTCTAGTATAACAGTAAAACCCAAATCTTTCACCGAAGTCACCAAATGTGAGTATTTCAGAAAGAATGTGATTTTTTTCAAAAACATTCAACAACAGATAAGATGCTCCATTATCAGATAGCATGAGAAAAGTACATGTCTATGCCTACATGTCAATGTGTATGAGATGTCATAAATGTCACAATACCGTATAGCATGAGGAAATGCATCTCTATGCCTACATGCCATGTATGCATGTAAAATGTAATGCACCACAGTGATAAACTCATGCGCTCATGCTCTCAAAGTATTCAACCTCATTCAACATGCTCAATCACTCAGCACCTCCCAATCACTCAACACTCTCAATCGCTCAGCACTCTCAATCACTCGGCACTCACACTCATCAGTACATGCGCTCACTTCTGGTATGTCGGACTCCGGCGAGGCGGATCTAGCCCAAGCTCTAGTATAAGCCAACATGGCATGATGCTGCATGTAACCCGATCTCGTTATGAATCAATAAAGCTTGTTGCGGCGTGCAACCCGATCCTGTAATAATCATTCATAATCAGGCCCTCAGCCTCACTCAGTCATCAATCTCTCCAATCTCTTAGGCTCACAAATGTCATGCCACTCAGCCCAAAGATTTATAACATGACGTGACAATAATTGATAACAGAGAATGAAATATGAACCGAGAGTCTCTTGGAAACAACGTCTCTACCCTTTTCGGGGTAGGGTAAGGTCTGCGTACACTCTACTCTCCCCAGACTCCACTAGTACAATTTTACTTGGTATGTTATTGTTGTTGTTGTAGAGACTGAGATATGATATGCAAATGAATGAATATGACTGAGTGTGTAATTGCAATGTAAGCAAATAACTCAACAGCAGAAATGACCCCAGTGGGTCTCAACAGAGTATTCATATAGCCTAAACATGATTTCTAACTTGATTCACAACTTGTATAATCAAAAAAGTACGGAGAAAATGGAGGTAACATGATATAACAACAAAACAAGTACGGTTATAGTCTAATAGTTAACTAAAATCATGATTTCCTCGGTGCACACCCACACGCTCGTCACCTAGAATGTTTGTCACCTTAATACATCTTTTATAACACATTTCCCAGGGTTAAATACCCTCAAATTCAGGTTTAGATATGTTACTTACCTCGAACAATCCATATCTAACACCGAGGAAGCCGAACAATACTCTAGAAACGCCATCCCGCTCGCATCAACTTTTGAACGGCTTGAAGCTAGCTAAAAGCAACTTTTTTTAATCCATCCACCCAGGCTTTCACCCCCTGTGGTGATGGTGGGTTTGGATTGACCCCTATGTTGTATATTAGAAACATAACAATACATTGGAGGGGCACATAAAACCAAGACCTCCCAAAAAGGTACAATGCCTATAAACAAAGTTATTGAAATGTACCAAGACTAAAGTGTGAAAGCACATTCAAAAGAAATAGAGGAGCTATTAACAGCAACATTCCATATCAATAGCTCCTCTTTGGAAGATCATGGAGGTTCGAAGAACCAACCTTAATGTTTTTTTTCCTTTATTCTAAAGGGTGGAATTTGCATCTGAGAGCTCCTTTAATCTCACTGGGTGATTCATTTTCCGTGAAATAAATTTCCTTATCAGTGATGGTGTTTGCATACTTAGATAGCAGGTCGGCAACTCCATTCCTTCTCTTAGGCAATGTTTTATCGCGATATCTTGTTGTTGCACCATATTTTGAATTTGTGTAATGATCTCTTGTAGCTTCCATGGTATCATAGATTTGCCCGAAATCATGTTAACCACCAAAAGGGAATCCATTTCTAGTGTAAGTTTTTATAGATTTTGTTGGCATCGCCATGTTATACCTTGAAAGACAGCTTGGGCCTCAGAGTAATTGTTAGTCAAGAGTTGGATTGGTGATGCAAATGCCATCACCATGTGACCATTTCTGTTCCTAACAATACCTCCCGCTCCTGCTCTGTTCAGGTTATTCATGTAGCTTCCATCTGTATTGAACTTCCAGGCTCCCTCTGGTTTTTCCCATTTGACCATGATACTTGATAATTTATGCATGTAGTTTTCCACCACTAGGGATCCAGTTCTATTCCCACTCCATTTTGCTGAACTTCTGCCCGATGGAGACTTTAACCTGAAAAAGAACTTGTTAGTAAATTGTATAAATAGATATAGGATCCTTACCATATTTTTTTCCGCATCTATCTTTCCATAGTTCCTAGCAAAATATCGTTGGAGTGATTTGCTTTAGATACTTGTGAACTATGTTTGTTGATTGTTTGTTCCACCAGTATTCAAATATGTTTAGAACAGTCCTTCCTCTTGGATGAACTCCCAGAGGCACGGATATATTCTTACATATTTTCCTAGTCATTTCACTTAAAACAAAGACATGGTTCACAGTTTCTTATTCCGGTATACTGCAGCAAACACATCTAAAACAATGTTAGTGTTAAACTTTTAATAATATAATCAAGCGGCAGTTTGTCTTTTAGCAACTCAAGTATATCAAACAATGCCTAAGAAAACAAACCCAATCAATAAAGGTCGAATCTTTAATCAAAAGCCCAAAGTCAACCAAAAAATCAAACATAGGCCCGCACCTCAGAACCCGACAAAAGCACAAAATCTGATAACTCATTCAATTACGGGTCCAACCATACAAATTTCACTTTATGAAATTTAGACACCCCCC
>ML282188.1:3225-14461 GCA_005239495.1 Nicotiana undulata | reverse complement strand
CCTCCCTACAATTTCTCTTTTGAAATCATCAACCAAATGCGAAAAATAAAGATGGAATACCGAGTAGACAATACTTACCTCATTCCATGTGGTTAAAATTACCTCAAAATTGCCTAAATTCGAGCTCCATAGTTCAAAATATGGTAAAATAAACTCAAAATCCCAATTTTTGATGTTTTAATGCACTTCCAGGGATCCCTCTTCGTGATCGCGATCCCCAACATCGCGATCGCGATTAAAAAAAAATCCAACTCAATTTTTACCCTTCGCGATCGCGATGAACAAACTCCAACAAAAATGCCCAACTTCCAGACAGTCTCTACTCTCTAGTATAATAGCCATAACCTTTTGTACGAAACTCTAAATGATAATCGAATTAATTTTCTAAGAACTAGGCACCAAGCGCTACAACTTACGTTTTTGGATCATCTCCAAATTCCTTATAGATTGCAAGATATAAGCTTCTAAAGTTGGCTGAGTGAAAGCAGAATTTCCTTTTCGTGAACACGAAGGTCTCTCCGCGAATGCGATTCACAGGCCCCCTTTTCCCATTTTACTTTTCGCGAACGCGAACCAAAGTCCGCAATCGCGATGCACACTGTTGTAGCCAAAAATCAGCAGCTAAAAATGTCCTAGAAATGATCCGAAATCACCCCGAAACTCACCTGAGTCTCTCGGGACCCCGTCCAAACATACCAACAAGTCTCAAAACATATTACAGACCTACTCGATGCCTCAAATCACACATATTAACACAAAATCACGAGTCGCGCCTCAATTCGAACTTAATGAACTTTAAATCTTTCGATTTCCATAACTCGTGCCGAACTTTATCAAATTAACTCGAGATGAACACAAATTTAGCACATAAGTTCCAAATGATGTAACGAAGCTATTCCAATTATCGGAACCACAATCCGAACCAGATATCATCAAAGTCAACTCCAGGTCAAACTTATAAATATTTCAAATCTTCAAATAGTCAACTTTCGCCAAATAGTGCATAAACCTTCTAGGAACATCCAAATGCAAATTCTGGCATACGCTCAAGTCCAAAATCACCATTCGCACCTAATGGAACCATCAAAACTGCGATCCGATATCAAATATTCAAAAGTCAAACTTGGTTAACTCTTCTAACTTAAAGCTTCCTAGTTGAGAATCTTTCTCCCAAATCAATTCCGATTAACCTGAAAAGCAAAACCGACGGTTTACATAAGTCATAATACATCATATGAAGCTACTCAAGACTTCAAATAGCTGAATGGAATGTAAATGCTCAAAACGCTTACATAACAATTTGTACATATTCAATGAATTTTTTTAAGACAAATAGTAGGATTCGAACTAAAGCTACTGGATTCGGCCGAGCCCTCTCACAACACTCTAAGCTCAGCCCCTGATCACACTAATACGTTATGTTGAGAATGTCTTTAGGCTGACCTAGCCCAACCATATGCACACCCCTTCTTCTGGAAATTGTTAGCTAGGTTAATTAAAGGCCTATTGAGTTATATATATCTAATATTTGAGACTAGCTAATCTTTATGAACCTTTATATGTACTGAACTCAGATTTTCTTTTAAAAACTCAGATAAAGACTGCTATTACCCAAATTCTATTCACAGTTCTACTAATTAGGAAGACATTCCATATGGGGTTTGGTCAATTGATTTTGGTACTCTTCGTTACTATTTTTATCTGGTTTCATGATGATTGATGTTTACTTACAATGACTCAAGTACTATCAAAGGAAACAAAGAGAAGAAAAAAGAAGAGAGCTTATCATACTCAACTTCATGCTTTGATTGCCTTTTTTCAATGTGGTCCTTTTCAACAACATTTTACGTGTGCATATTTGTGTTTGCACACGTAAAATCACTACTGCCTTGTCTACTTTTGTTTCACAGTTCATCATCATTATCATCCACTCAGTTCATTAATTCCAACAAAGTAAGCTACGATATTGCTTATCCAAATAGAACTGCTTTTTTTAGCATTTTAAAGATAATTAAACGACAAAAACACAGTTGTTTGTAAGTTAAGTTACTTCAAAGTGAAAACATATCCACTTCCTGCAAAAACAATCCAATCACTACTTGTCTCTCTTGAATTGCCAGCCGCCTATGAACTCGCAAGAAACGTTATACACTCCCTCTTTTCATATCTAATCAACACGTACCCTAAACCCCTACCACCCTCTCTTAATGTGGGTTGCCGATTATAAAAGATTTTACCCGACAAGGATTGACTAAGTTGGTTGGATGAAATATTTCTCACATGGAAGACTTGAGATTGATTCTTTTTACCAGCGTCAAAGCTCATCGCACCGAACTTGCCTAGTGCGACTTACATCTCTTATGTGGTCTACTATCGTTCAGTGAGAAAATTACCCTGTGTGTATCCAAAGGATAGCGGTAACGAATTTCCCTGAAAATTTATGTCGTCTCATTTAACGTAAAGCAAATAGATTAACGTACTCACATTCATAAGGATCGGCTCTGCCTCATTTCATACTATATACTACTCCAATTAGCAGCAGCCTTTGACCACTCATAAAACTTGTTACAGACTCTTCATTTCTAATCAACCGCCACTACCTTAATGAGGTGCAGCGAATTTAGAATGAGGTTCGGATTAAACAGAGCGGATCCAATGTAATAGTTCTGGGTCCATTCGAATTCACCATTTTCGACGCAGAGTATAATTTTATATGTAAAGAATCATAAAAGTTATAATAAATAATATATATTAATCTATAACTTTATAATATAATAGTAGGTAAGGGTGTTCAAACCAAATCGGAAAATCGCACCAAACCGAAAAACCAAACTAACCCGATTAGGTTTGGTTTGACTTGAGTTGGTATTGAGTAAAAAACCCCGAACCAAACCGACACATATAAAATATATATATATATATATATATATATATATATATATATATATATATATAAAGACTTTATATTGAATTTTCTTTAAAAAATATTGAAATATTTGGGATCCTCTAATGTGTAAACCTTAAAAGCGTACATTAATGAAAGTTATTGTAAGACGACTAAGAAAATAACTATCATGTATTACTAAAAAAGTTCTCCCATTAGAATATTTTAATAGATCATAGTTTGTCAATTTTTTCAATATTTACTAAACTTATATTCACTTATCAAAACTTTATTTATAATTTTAATAAAGTAAAATTGGAATAATATTCATGTAATAAAAAAAACTGAAACCCCGACAAAACCGAACTAATCCAAACCGATATAGTCGATTTGGTCTGGTTTTGATATAAAAACCAAACCAACCCGATCCATATACATCCATAATAGTAGGTCTTAAGAACCTTAAATATTGAACTCATGGAGTTCAAATTATGAATCCGCCTCTATTAAATGTATAGCGAGTTTGAATGAACCCGTTAGCGTCTATATATCCTAAATATATACTACAAGCGAGGATCGGAATAGAAGTAGAGTGTAGGCCATTTTACTAAAGTGCATATTATTTTTTTCTATAAAAAGAAAACAACAACATTCGTCAAACTCTTATCATTCCTCTTTTCTTCTTTATCGACTCCTAAATTAAACTAACCCTAACAGGAACCTAAACACTTTAAATTTCCTTAACAGTTCGTTTTCAGAAAATATTTGTTAGTGAGAATGGAGGATGAAAAAGTTGCTCTTCCTCCAGGTTTTAGCTTTGATCCAACGGATGAAGAGCTTTTTATGTATTATCTCAAAAGTAAAGTTGCAGACTTACCGTTCTACCCCAACATCAATATTCCTCATCTTGATTTTTCTTCTCATCCTTCAGAACTCAATGGTATTTTTGAATATATTTCTCCATCATAATTTACTTTACTTCTTTATATTTTTGTTTTTCCTTTAATAAATGAATAAAATTTTCTAGCTTACTTTTAATTAGACTCGTCCCCCATGAAGAAAAGATTATTTTTGGAGCTGAGACGACCTATTATTTTTAATTGATTTTATTGTTTTACTATTTACATTTCTTGGCTATATTGGAAAAATAAGGTTGATCTTTCCTTCTTCTCGTTTCATTTATCACCAAAGAGTGAAGTGTGAAGTGTGTTTATATGAGGTCCTTTAAAATCATTTGGAGCTTGAGAAGCTATTTTTAATTGATTTATTGCATTAGCATATCCTATAAATTATTAAATTGTTGTCTCAATTCAATAATAAGATCACTCTTTTATTTTTCTTTTTTTCTCAAAAAATGAACCATATTTATATAGAAGGTCTATAAACAAACTTTTCACTAACACTTTTTTCGTTGAAACATTTTCTGCTCGTACTAGTTATGTACCTTTTTGTTCTTATTTTCCTCTCATCCTTCTAAATTAATAATTTCTTTTATTTTACCTATTTCGCATATGTTGGGATGATTAGAGAAAGCTTTTTGGAGCAAAAACCAATGGTATTTTTTCAGCCAAGTGAAGGAAAATCGAGCTACAAGAAAAGGATATTGGAAGGAAGTAAATATGAATGAGCCAATTATACTCGAAAATTTTGGAGAAAAAATGGTAGGAATAAAAAAGTACTTTGTGTTCTATAATATTGATGAAGTACAAACTAATTGGATTATGGAAGAATTCCACCTCTCTAGCAGTAATTTCTTCAAGAAGCCTAGCAAGAACAGAGAAAATGAAATTGTAAGTAAATACTCCTTCCATCCTATCTCATAGGATTTAATTTAATGTTTTAAATTTTATAAAATTATATAATGTCAGTGTAAAAAAGTTTACATTATTAGTATTGCAGTTTAACCGGTTTTAATATGTCATTAATCACCTTTTTAAGGTTAAGCCCCAAGTTATTAGCTCCTACATATATGATAGTATAAAAATTTATTTACACTGTCAATCGTATAAATGAACCCTAAAATGAATTGAATTTTATAGTATCAAATATTGAATAATAAGAAATTACTTAAGTTTTCAAAAAATTTAATGTAATCTTTAAAACTCTCCTTTAGTTCAATGGTGAATTTAACAAGTCTATAATATTAATTAACCTCAAAATCGAGTAAAAAGATTTATAAATGGGAAAAATAAAAATTTCTACGTATATAGCATGTGATATAACCACCTCTCGTGGAATTCATGAATTTTGACCTTTCAAAGTCAAAATACATAACCAAAAGGAGTACTTCACGCCCCAGCTGCTAACTTAGCTTTCGAGTCAAGAAAAAAAATAAAATCATTGTTCTTTGCCTTTCTGTTTTTTTTTTTTTTTCTCAAATTTATATTTTTTTTTCTTTTCATTTCAGGAATGGGTTCTATGTAGAGTACATGAATCGAACAATCAATCTCAAGGGATAAATTGCCTCTATAGAAATTGTGATGATGATGAAGTTGAGCTCTCAACTTTGGATGAAGTCTTTTTATCTATGGATGATGAGGAAGAAGAGGAGATAAGTTTTCCATAAGAGTTAGTTAATGTAATTATAGGTCTTATAAGTAATGTTGTAGCATATATGGTATTTAATATAATTATACTTTAGTACATGTATCTGTATATACAATACGTTGATGTAATATTAGTGTACATAGCATATGGTCTTTCATATAATTATAGCTTGAGGACATATAACTTGCATACTACACATTTATGTAATATCATATATAGCGTCTCTCCTAATTTTAGTACATCAACTCCTACTTATAAGTTACAACAATTAATTTTAATTCAAAATTTCGCAAAAGAAAAATGTAGTATAAACAAACAACTCAGTCTATTTCGATAAATTCTCTTTTCCATTTTTATTCTGATACTCAAAAAGTGCATAGAATGGATTTTGGCACAGTTGTAACAACGTACTCATATAATTAGCCAAAAAAACACTTTAGTTATATTTATATATAGATATTAGTACCAAATAGCAATAAATGTATGTCATAATAATAATGCATGTATCGAAATGTATATCATAAGGTTGTTTTTCTTCTATGTATATGTCAAAATGTATATATATATACACACTCACCAATGCATATCACAATAAGAAAAATTATTGTTTGTATATCCAGTATATAACACATCAAACAATATATGTATACCACAATATATATATATATATATATATATATATATATATATATATATATATATATATATATATATATATATATATATATATATATATATATATATATATATATATGCCTATCACAATAAAAAAAATTATTATTTGTATATCACAGTGTATAACACATCAAACAATATATGTATACCACAATGTGTATTACAAGTTTATTTTTCTTCTTTTGTATATCAAGATTTTATTTGTCTCTTTGTATATTATAATATATATCAAAAATTTATTTATTTCACAATTACATATATCATTTCTGTATTTTAAAACTTACTCTAAACTAATTTTACATTGATACAGTGAGATTAAAGAGTAAAAATTGCACGGGGCGCCCTATTTGGTCGCCCCCATTTAACCTGTACCCATATTTTTAAAATTATTTAACTTATACCCTAAGTTTTACAACTTCAGACGCTCCTTCTTCCGGCTACATGTGCAATACTTCAGCTTATTTAGTGCTGAAATTTTTACAAATGAACTAAATAATTTCAGCATCTTCTGCTGAAGTTTTTGAAAAAGCTTTATGACAAAACTAAACTTCAGCTTATTTAGCGCTGAAGTTTTTACAAAAGAACTAAATAACTTCAGCATCTTCTACTGAAGTTTTTGAAAAAGTTTTATGACAAAACTAATGAATTCAGGACAAAATTTCAGCTTAGTTAGTGCTGAAGTTTTTGCAAATGAACTAAATAACTTAAGCAGCTTCTGCTGAAGTTTTTGAAAAGCTTTATGACAAAACTAATGAATCCAAAACAAAATTTCAGCTTATTTAGTGCTGAAGTTTTTACAAATGAACTAAATAACTTCAGCATCTTCTGCTGAAGTTTTTGAAAAAGCTTTACGACAAAACTATTGAATCGAGGACAAAACTTCAGCTAGTAGAATACTTACGTTCAGCAATTACAAACAACTTCAGGCCCGTCTCCTAGAATGCTGAAGTTTGTGTGATTGTCTTTGCTACTTCAGGCCCGTATGCCTGAAGTTTATGCGAAAAGTGGGTACGTTTAAAATTGTTTTTGCAAAAAAGGGTATAAGTTAAAATGTGACCCAAAAAGCGAGTATAGGTGTGAATGCCCCGATTAAAGAAAAGAATGAGGAAAAGGATGTAAAGTGATTTTGGGAAATTTTAGTATACTTTTAAAAGGAAATGGAACCTAATTTCTGGAAAGACGGGTGCAACCGTTAAGAGAGAGAGATATTCTAAATATTTTTCTATTTTTTAGAAAAATAATTTTGGTTATCAGATATGTTGCCAAACCTAATGTAAACCCAAAACATTACCAATTCTCTTTATATGTTGTTGTAATACCATGCCATTTCCTAGTATAAAACTGATTTATGTTCTTTTCAAAATGATTCTATTGAAAGGGAAAATGAGATAATTGTACACCATTGGGCCAACAAGTACTTGATCTGAAAGGTATTTTATGTTGGACGCATATTTCTAAGATTACCATTTAAATTTTGATCTCATGAACAAAATATTACGTTTTTAAGTCTCCCTCCAGAACTTTCATCTTCTCCCCCTTCTTCATCCTTCTTCTCCATCTTCTTTTTCTCCTTCCTCCAGTTTCTTCTTCTTTCAATAAATTATAAGCACACAACTAAAATTAAAAACTAACAAAATATATATACTTTAACAAATTAAAGATCTACTGCTTATTTTTAGTTGTAATTAAGTGGGTAACATTACATTGAGCTTATATTGTCTATCCTTGAATAGGTTTGGTTGGAGAAAAATAAAATAAAAATATTGTTGAAATTTGTTGAGCTTATTTTTAGTTGTAATTATGGTGATCATTAGGTTTTGGCAAGAAATCCTACTTATCATCATAACTTGTTGTTATGGAACATCTTGGTCAATGTTAAAACAAAAACAAAAAAAAACAAAAAAAATCTAGCAATCGCAAGGAGTTCGCTTCCCAAAATTCTGATCGGATATTATTTTTTAAAGATTTTTCTTATAATGATTAAATATAAATGGTGGCATCGAATCATTCTATTCATGCAAATCACCCGATCTGAAAATACAAGAATATGTAATAGGTCAAAGTGTCAATCTAGATGCATGTCTAGAGCCCATATCACTAAAAACAGAGGACTGACATAAACTAATGGGAAAAGGGTCAAGACTGACCCCTCTACAGTATCAAAAGGATCACTTGTGCTAAAATTGGTGTAAAAATATTCCTCCTTCGTTAGGGACTTTCACCATGGCTAATATCAACCTATGTGGCATGATATTATACTGAGGTGTACGCCACATGGCATGCACCTCACCGCCCAACCTTATTTTACCACCCCCTCCACCTTTTCTTCCACCAATTACCTGCCCCTTCACCCACCCACAACTGCCATCATCAAAAGCTCTCATTTTCCTCTATTTTTGTTAGTCTTTTATATTTTTGCAGCAATTTATTGGTTACCCGTTTTAACCCACTACGATTTTTATTTAGAAGAATATATGATTAGTGGGTTCGGGTTTTGCTCGGGTTACTTGAATGGAGAACTAACATAATCTCTTCAGATTACTGAATTGTTTCTAGGTATAACTATTGTGAAAATTATGTATGTAAAAATATGCAACATGTTTTTGTTGAAGGACAAGCAACCAGTTATGCCTGGAAACTATTTAGTCATCAACTTGGTATTAAGTACCATCCCCAACCCATTAGAAATATCTTAAATAATTGGTGGAATGTTAGATATGTTAATGAGATTCATAATTTGGTTTTAAAGATTACCCCCATTATTATATGTTGGATGTTGTGGAAAGAATATTGTGCTTGCAAGTATGGCGATCAGAAAAAATTCAACCTATATAAATTGCAACAACAAACTTGTTGCGCTGTGAAGGCTGCTATTCTCAAAGCATATCCAAAATGTGATCTTCCAATGCCATGGAACAGGTTTGTTGACACATTGATTAGGCTACACCCCAAGCAAAGTATTAAGATCGTGCACGGGCAAAAACCTATGACGGGTAGGCTGAAGCTTAACACGGATGGGAGTTTCAAAAGCACTGATGGAAACGCAGGCCTTTGAGGTGCTTTAGCGGCGATTTGATCATGGCTTTTTCTGTACCATACAGATGCAGTAATCATAATGTTGCAGAAGCTAATGCATCCCATTTTGGTATTTCATGGTGTATATAAAATGGACATACAAATTTCATTTTAGAATTGGACTCATTAATTCTGGCTGATTTATTAAAAGAAGAGTCAGAGAGAAATTACAATATGACAATGATCACAGAAAAAATTTCCATTCATAGGCGTGCAGCTAGTATAGATATTGTCCATTTCTACAGAGAAGCTAATCAGCTAACGGATACTTTAGCAAAGATGGCATCATAAGCACAGGTTGGAACTCTATTTTTCTCCGGGCAGCAGCTTCCTAGAGAGGCCAAAGGCCCTTTCTACTTGGATAAAAGCTAAATTCCAAGTATTAGAGTTAAATATGACAAAGCCAATATTTTTTTAGCTAGGTACTATTATTGTGGCAGGTGAACTATTTTTTTTTCATCACCTTGCCACCTCTGTGTTTTGAAAGGGTAATCTTAACCCTTGTGTTTTATCATTGACAATTAATTTGAAGTAATAAAACACCACAATCATATGGAAAGTTATATAAAAAAACAAATCTTTGCGGTGCAAATAATTTTCTTTAAAAATTCATTTCTCGGACTTGGGTCCTCGGAATTCGATTCCGGGCATACGCCCAAGTCCCATATTTTTCTACGGACCTACCGAGACAGTCATATCACGGATCCGGGTCCATTTACCAAAAATGTTGACAAAATTCAACTTTATTCAATTAATTATCATAAATTCAACTCTTTATCAAGTTTCCACATAAAGGCTTCCCGGCTACACGCCCGGACTGCGAACGCACATCGAGGTGAGATTGACGGAGGCTTTCGGGGCCTCGGAACACAGTCATAATTAAATTTACATAAGATGACCTTTTGGGTCATCACAATCTCCCCCTCTAAAACAAACATTCGTCCTCGAACGAATGTAGCATCGTACCTGAAGTGCTGAATAGTTGTGGATACCTGCTCCACATGTTCTCCTCGGACTCCCAGGTTGCCTCATCGACTGGTTGGCCCTTCCACTGGACCTTAATCGTAGAAACTTTCTTGGACCTCAACTGGCGGTTCTTCCTATCAATAATAGCAACTGGATCCTCCTCGTAGCCCAACTTCTCATCTAACTGAATGGTGATGTAATCAACCACATGCGAGAAGTCGGCGTGATACCTCCGAAGCATGGATACGTGAAAAACTGGATGAACTCCTGATAAAGATGGAGGTAAAGAAAGCTCATAGGCAACCTCTCTGATCCGCCTCAACACCTCGAAAGGGCCTATAAACCTGGGACTCAGCTTGCCCTTCTTCCCAAATCTCATGACGCCCTTCATCGGAGAAACCTTCAACATAACCTTATCTCTCTCCATAAATGCTATATCATGTGCCCGCTGATCTACGTAGCTTTTCTGTCTAGACTGAGCTGTGCGGAGCCTCTCCTGAATAACCTTCATCTTCTCCAAGGCATCTCTCACCAAATCTGTGCCATATAACTTGGCCTCGCCAGGCTCAAACCACCCGATAGGAGAACGACATCGCCGACCATGTAAAGCCTCAAATGGAGCCATCTCGATGCTGGACTGATAACTATTATTGTATGCAAACTAAAGGTTGCTAACGGGCCGGGTTGACCCGTCACCGGACCGGCCCAGACCAGTTAAAACCGGAACCGGACCGGCCCGGTTCATACGGGGCCGGGTGGGGCTGGGTAGGGAGGTTAGAGGGGGTTGGACCATTTTTTTTAACGGGTAACCAGACCGTTCAAACCCGGTCCATGTGAACAGTGCGTGTACCGGTACAACGGCTAAAAAAACTTTTTTTTGTTATTTTTAAATTTTTTGAAATTTGTGGGCCCACTAACCGTTTTGCAACGGGTACCCCTGGCATGGATCCGTTGCCCAACGGGTAAATTATAATAATAGCCCCTTTTTTCTTTAAAAATTAACCTATTTTCAATTTATAAAATTAACCTTCTCTAATACTATAAATACCCCCCCCCCCTCTTCTTCATTTCTTCACTCAACTATCATTT